>JAADYJ010000381.1:0-23164 GCA_023338205.1 Halophytophthora polymorphica
CATGAACGGGGTGCGCAAGATCGCCGACTCTGGCCGCACGGTCATCTGCACCATCCACCAGCCGAGCACTGAGGTCTTCAACCTGTTCGACTCGCTGCTGCTGCTTCGCCGCGGCGGTCGCATGGTTTTCTTCGGGGAACTCGGACAGGACTCTGCGAATCTCATTGACTTTTTCCAGGCTGCACCCGATGTGGAGCCCATCAAACCTGGCCACAACCCGGCCACGTGGATGCTCGAGTGCATTGGCGCAGGCGTCAGCAGTGGAGACGGACTGGATTTCGCCGACTACTTCGACACCAGCGATCAAAAGACCCTCATGAACGAAGACTTGGACCAGGAAGGTGTGCTGCACCCGTCACCGGATCTCCCAGCGCTCAAGTTCGACCGGAAGCGCGCATCCCGCTCGTTCGTGCAGTTCGACCTGCTCTGCCGCCGCTTCTTCCGCATGTACTGGCGCACACCCACGTACAACCTCACCCGCCTCATGATCAGCGTCGTGCTGGCCTGCGTCTTTGGCATCATCTACCAGGGCACCGACTACTCGACGTACACCGGCGCGAACGCCGGCGTGGGTCTCATCTTCGTCAGTACCGTCTTCCTGGGTATCATTGGCTTCAACAGCGTCATGCCTGTCGCAGCTGAGGAACGTACGGCCTTCTACCGTGAACGCGCTGCCCAGACGTACAACGCGCTCTGGTACTTCATCGCCGGCACGCTGGCCGAGATCCCGTACGTCTTCCTATCGAGTCTGCTGTTCACGGTCATTTTCTTCCCGAGCGTCGGGCTCACGGGGTACATGACCTTCGTCTACTACTGGCTCGTGGCGTCACTCAACGCGCTGCTGTTCGTGTACCTCGGCCAGCTCATGGTCTTCGCGCTGCCGAGCGTAGAGGTGGCCTCCATCCTGGGTGCGCTCCTGAGCTCCGTCTTCATGCTCTTCGCTGGCTTCAACCCGCCCGCGAGCAACATCCCGACGGCCTACAAGTGGATCCACTACATCTCCCCACCCACGTACAGCATCTCGATCCTCGTCTCGCTCGTCTTCGCCGATTGCCCCGACGACGGCAGCAACGCCGACGCCGTGAGCTGCCAGTCACTGCAGGGCGCGCCGCCCACGGTCGGAGACGTGACGCTCAAGCAGTACGTGGAGGGTACCTTCAACATGAAGCACGACAAGATCCCGCAAGATTTGCTCGTCATGGGGCTGCTCATCGTCGCCTTCCGCCTGCTGGCGCTCTTCTCGCTGCGCTACGTGAACCACCTCAAGCGCTAGCGCTGCAGTCCCCGCGACAGCTCGCCTCGAGGGCCCAATGCCTGCATACCTGCATACCTACGCCGTCTTTCCCGAGATGCAAATCCTCTTTTTCATTCCAGCACCTTGGCAATTGTGGCGCTTACTGGCTTTGACGTCGGCTTCTCCGGCGCCTCGCGACGCCCATACCTTGTCCCACAGCACTCTCCACCACGCCCGACGGGCGTCCTCCGGCGTCCACACTCCTCCGCTCCAGCCTTGCCACTGCACACGACACTCCAGGTCCAATAAATAACCGTCCGGCAGCGTTAGTGCCGCAGCCACGGGTGGTTGAGCGCGTCCTTGGCCGTGAGGCGCTGGCTCGGGTCGAGCACGAGCAGGCGCTGCAAAAAGTCCCGCGCCATGGGGCTCACGCCCTGCCAGTACTTCTTGGGGAAGCTGAGCTTGTAGAGCGTCGCCACCTTTTGCGTGGGCCGGAGCTGCGTCGTCGCGGCGAACGGCAGGCGTCCGCACAGCAGCAGATAGGCCAGCACGCCAAAGGACCACATGTCCACCGCCGACGCGTAGGGCTGCCGCAGCAGGATCTCCGGCGCCAGGTACCCGCCCGTGCCCAGGAAGGACGTGGACGTGGCGCCTGTGGCCAGCACTTTCGCGAAGCCAAAGTCGATGATCTTGACGTCCAAGGCGTCGCTCGCGGCCTTGCGTCCGTGGCGATTGGCGCGCCCCACGGCCAGCAGCATGTTCTCCGGCTTGAGGTCCCGGTGCACGACGCCCCGCTCGTGCATGTGCGCGATGGCTGAGAGCAACGCGCGAGCCACGTGGGCTGCCTCACGCTCTGAGAAGCGGCCTTTGTCCACGATGGCGTCGAAGAGCTCGCCGCCTTCGAGCAGCTCCATGACGAGGATGAGGAAGGCGTCGTTCTCGAAGGCCTCCTCGAGCTTGGCGATGTGCGGGTGGTCCACGCGGCGCAGCACGTCCACCTCTCGCCGCAGCTGGGCCGCCACCTCCAGCCGCTTGCGCGCCGAGGCCGCCAGTCGCCGCTTCTCGATGATCTTGCACGCGAAGCGCTGGCCGTCCGTGACGCGCACGCACTTGTAGCAGATGGACGTGGTGCCCTTGCCGGCTACACACTCGAGCTTGTACTCGGCCGGGAGGAGCGCGCGGAAGCCCGCGGCGGCAGGAGAGTAAGCGCGAGGGCTGGCGCTGACGCCGACGCCGACGCGGCGGGGCGACTCGTCCGCGAACGAACTCTCCGACGTGGTGGCGGCCTCGGAGGACACGGAGCTGGGCGTGCCCACGGGCGTGGCGCGCTGCGTCTGCTTGGGCTTCGTGGCCGCAATAGCGATGGAGCTAGAGCTGGAGCCCGAGCCCGAGCCGCTCGGGCGCGGGAGGTGCTGCAGCCGCACGGCCGTGTGCGGGAGGTCCAGCGTACGGCGGCCTGCCGCCACGTACTGCGCCTGCAGCCGGCGCCGCGCCTCCTTCTCACGGTGGCTGCGCGCGTCGGCGTCTGCGCTAGCGTTGGCGGGCGGCAGCGTCTTGGCCAGGCGACGCGAGTGCTGCTCGTACCGCCGCCGCGCCTCACGGTGGTTCTGCTCGTGGTAGTGCATCTGGCCGTGGCCGGCCAGCTCGCCCGCCGGCTCGCCCGCCGGCTCGCCCGCCAGACAGCTCTTCATGATGGCCGCGCCCATGCTCGTCGTCGCGTGAGGCTCTCTTCTCCGCTCGCTCGCTCGCTCGCTTGGGTCGTAGCTGGCGACGCACGTTCTGACGGAGCCCTGCGCGACTCGACTGACCTCACGCCGGCCTCTTCCTCACGACGCGAGAGACACTGGCGCCACAGGCGGAGGCACTCACGGCCACACACGCACGCGCAGTCACGCGCAGGACGACGCGAATGCAGAGGCAGAGCGCAGGCAGAGCGCAGGCAGAGCGCGCGCGGGAGGTGGCGAGGCGACGTCGGGCTTGTTACTCACCGCGTCGCGCTGGCTTGTGGCGTGGCGATTGCAGTGCGGATCCGGGGCGGTACTGGTTGTAGGCGGGCGTTGGCGGTGGTTCTTGGGCGTTGGCGGTGGTTCTTGGGCGTAGGCGGTGGTTCTTGGGCGTTCTGCTTGGGGCCGCGGGGAAGACGGGGAGGATCGGCGGCCGTTACGGCCACACAAGCTTCTCCGCGCGCTGATTGGCGGGGAGGGGTACTGGCGGGCGGCGCGGATTGGTGGGGATGCGCGGCTTGGGTGGCGACGCGGCCTCCGATTGGCCGGAAAATGTCGCGGAGAAATTCGAAAGCGCCGAAAAAGAAAAAAAAAATGCGAGAAGCGCGTGGGGACGACGGGTGGGCCCGACGCATGTGGCTTCGGTGGCGCGAGAACCTCGCTAGCGACACCGGCCGATGGGCGCCACACCACGGCATGGCTGTGGTCGAAAACGCGCCGCGTCGAAAACGCGCTCTTTGGGGTGCGCCACGCCACGGAACCGTTGGTCCACGAAAAGCTGCGGCCGCGTCCAGCCACCAACCGCAAGTCAAAGCAAAGCGACGCGACATCGCATCTGACCGAGCGAGTGCCTCGCCGCTGCCGCTCGTGCCGCCGCCCCCGCCTGTGCCTGTGCCTGTGCGCCACCGCCGCGTCGACCGCACCGAGAAGCCGCCGCCGCCGCAGTCGCAGTCGCCATGGGCGCGCAGAAGAAGAAGGCCAAGTTCGTGGCCAAGGGCCAACTGGCGCAGAAGATCAAGCAGCGCAATGCCAAGAAGAAGTTCCAGGCCATGAAGGACAAGAAGCGCAGCCGCTACGAGCGCAACAGCGACGCGCCCAGCAAGAAGCCGCGCGCGGGCGCCGCCGCGGGCGCCGCGCCCAAGCAGGACGAGCCGGACATGCTGGACGACATGGACGTGGACGACTTTCTGAACGCCGACTTTTTGGACTCGGACGCCGAGGACGCGGCCGCCAGCGACGACGAGGAGGAGCAGGAGCAGCAGCAGGCCACGCCCGCGGAGGCCAGGGCCACGAAGGCGGCGGCCAGGAAGGACGCGGACGACGTGGCCGACGACAGCAGCAGCGAGGAGGAGGACGAGTCGGCGCTGGACCCGCGGTACATGGCCGGCCTCACGCGCTTGGAGCCCGAGGAAGAGGAAGACGCGGACGAGCAGGCGGACGAGCAGGCGGGCGCGCAGGCCGAGGAGCAGGCCGAGGAGCAGGCCGAGGAGCAGGCGGGCGCGCAGGCGGGCGGCGGCCGCACGGTCGTGACCATGGCGCTGCTGCGGCAGGCGGAGTCGGAGTGCTTCGAGCGGCAGTCGGCGGCCGGGCTGCGGCGGCTCATGAAGATGTTCAGCGACGCGTGCCGCGCCAGCGACGCCGCCGACGTGAGCCAGCAGGAGGCGCTGGCCTACGACGTGCAGAGCAGCGCCGTGTACAACCGCCTCATGGTGAACGTGTTCCGCCAGACGCACGCGACGCTCGCCGCGCTCGTGGGCCTCGCGCCGCGGGACGACGAGGCGCCGCAGGACGACAAGGCGCCCAAGCTGCAGGTGGACGACAAGAAGTGGCGCAAGCACGCGCCGGTGATCCGGCGCTTCTTCGGCTGCGCGTGCTACCTGCTCGAGCAGAGCACGGGCGAGGACGTGCAGCTCTTCGTGCTGCGCGAGCTCTCTCGCTACGTGGCGTTCGTGGCGCCGTGCGCCAAGACGAGTCGGCGGCTGCTCAAGGCGCTGCTCAAGCTGTGGGCCAAGTCGCTCGTGCCCGCCGTGTGCATGCTGGCGTTCGTGCGCGTGCGGGAGCTGGCGCTCGCGCTGCCCTTCCCGTTCCTCGAGCTCTGCCTCAAGGGGCTCTACGTGTCGTACGCGCGCAACACCAAGTTCACGCACGAGGCCACGCTCGCGCACCACGTGCTGCTGGGCAACTGCGTCGTGGAGCTCTACGGCCTCGAGCTCTCGAGCTCGTACCAGCACGCCTTTGTGTACATTCGGCAGCTGGCGCTGGGCGTGCGCAAGACCATCGCGGCGCCCGGGCGCGAGAGCTTCCAGGCCGTGCTCAACTGGCAGTTCCTCAACCAGTTGCGCGTCTGGACGGCCGTCGTGTGCGCGTACCCGGGCGAGCAGCAGCTCCGGCCGCTCGCGTACCCGCTGAGCCAGTGCCTGCTGGCCGTCGTGCGGCTGGCCAGCACGCTGCGCTTGGCGCCCATGCGGCTGCACTGCGTCCAGCTGCTGCAGCAGCTCGCGCTGGCCACGGACGCCTTTGTGCCCACGAGTCCGGCGCTGCTGGAGCTGCTGCAGCTCGAGCCCTTCAAGTCGTCCTACAAGGCGTCGGGCCACGGCCACGGCCACGGCGCCAGGAAGACGGCGGCCGAGGTGGACGTGGACCTGCGGCTGAGCGTCAAGCTGGCCACGGCCGCGCTCGACAGCCGCCGCGTGCACGACCAGGTGCTCGCGCGGGTCATGGAGCTGCTGCAGCGCGAGTGCGACGTGTACAAGTGCCACGTGGGCTTCCCGGAGCTGGCCGTGCCGCTGCAGCAGGCGCTGCACAAGTTCGCGCAGGCCTGCGCCGTGCCCAAGTGGAAGGCGCAGGCCCGCGGCCTCGTGGACAGCATCCGCAAGCGCGCCGACTGGCTGCGCGCGCGCCGAGCCGCGCTGGACGTGAGCCCCAAGGACGTGGCGCAGCTGGACGCCTTCCTGCGCTCGGAGCGCGAGGCCGCGGCGCGCAGCCTGCTGGAGAAGGACGCGCGCGAGCTGCAGCAGGCGCTGGAGACGCCCGCGCCGCGGGACAAGCAGCAGGAGGCGCGGGAGAAGAAGCACGAGAAGAAGCGCTCGCGCCGCGCCAAGAAGCCGCGCCAGGGCACGCCTGTGGACGACGAGACGCTGGCCACGGTCAAGCGCATGTCGCTCGCGCAGTTCCAGCAGGCCGTGGCCCAGGTGGACGAGGCCGACGAGGTGGGCGACTTTGCCTTCTCGGACGACGACGAGTAGCCGCGCAGAGAACCTGTGCGTGCAATAGAGAGAGCGCGCTGGCGCTGGCGTTGCAGGCTGCAGGCCGCAGGCGAGAGCAGACCGAGTGGATTGCGCAGGCAAGAGCTACGTACGTGTGGCCGTGCGGCCGTGTATGCGGTGTGCGGTGTGCGGTGTGCAGTGTCTGTGCGGGCTAGTAGAGGCTGGTCTTCTTCATGATGCGCAGGAACTCGTCCTCGTTGATCTCGCCGTCGCCGTCGCGGTCGGCCTCGTCGATCATCTCCTGCAGCTCCTCGTCCGTCATGTTCTCGCCCAGCTCCTTGGCCACGCGCTTGAGGTTGCGGAAGGAGATCTTGCCCGTCTCGTCGTCGTCGAAGAGGCGGAAGGCCTTGAGGATCTCCTCGCGCGAGTCCTTCTCGCTCATCTTGGACGTCATCATCTCGAGGAACTCGGTGAAGTCGATGGTGCCCGAGCCGTCCTTGTCAATGTCCGAGATCATCTTCTTGATCTCCTCCTTCTTGGGCTCGAAGCCCAGCGCGCGCATGGCCACCTTGAGCTCCTTGGCGTCGATGGTGCCCGAGCCGTCCGTGTCGAACAGGTCGAAGGCCTCGCGGATCTCCTGCTTCTGCTCCTCCGTCAGCTCGAACTTCTTGTTCTTGGCCGCGGCGCCCTTGGCCTTGGCGCCCCCGCGGGAGCCGTACGCCGACATGGCTGGCAGGGCAAAGCGAGGCAACACGCGCGGGTGGACCGACTGGACGAGCTCGAGCTCGCGTTCTCTTGCTCTGGCGCGCGAACGACTGCGCGGCGGGGTGCGGGATGCGGGATGCGGTGCGGCGGGGGAAGCAGAGACGGCGGACGCGTGGGCAGCCTGCAAAGCACGGAATGAGGCCTGCAGACGCAGCTACAGGCGCGCGCGCGCAGCTTCTCCGGGCGCAGGAATGGTCGCCTCGTGGTGACTCTTCGCCGCTTTGCCACGTCCGCGGGCCGTGCGCAGAAAGATATGGCGGTGCGTTGTCCTAGGGAATGTGTCACGCTCGGGGACTGGCAGGCCGGTTCGCTTGGAAAGAGGCGCGGTTGGATCGGGACACTGCGGAGCGCGGAGGTCGGGCGGTTTCGGCACCGGTATACCGGCTGCCGAACCGGTTGCCGAACCGGTTGCCGAACCGGTTGCCGAACCGGTTGCCGAACCGGTTGCGGGGCGGACCACTGGAGAGCGAGCGCGGGAGGGCCGACCTCCCTGGTGGATGTGGTTAACTCTGCTACCGACGCCGTTTAAAGGGGTGTCAGACCCTGTTTTCCGATCGGTCCCCCCGAGCCATTCGCTGTTGCTGGCCCGGGGCCACTCCGGGTTCCGCCCCGCATTGACCAGCACGAGAGAGCCGGAGCGGCGCCCACGTCGCCCGGCTGCGATTCGCCCCGTCTGTACCCAATTTTGCAAACTGCCGCGCATAGCCGGTTCAGCGCCCGCCAAACCCTGCGAAAGCAAACCGCGGGCGATCGCCACACAAGCAGCGAAGCGAGCGAGCAAGCGCCGCCACCACGTCACACGCCCGCCCAGCGCCCAGCGCCCAGCGCCCAGCGCCCGGCCGTTCGGACCCCAGGCAGCCAGGCAGCAGGTGCAGCAGCCTCCTGTTTCCATCTCGTCGTCGTGCGCTCGTCGCGTGGCTGCGGCTTACTCCAGCGCGGCGCCCGCGGCTGTCGCTCCACGAGCCTAAGCGAGCGAGGCCGTGCGCCTAACCGCCACATTGCGAAAAGATCGAGGCGGCCGGGACCTGCGCCCAGAGACCCCGCACCCACACATGTACGTCCCCTTGCCGTCCGTGCTCGCTCGGTTAGACACCCTTGCGGGCCTCCTCGCCGTCTTGTGTGTTAACGGCCGCGGCTCGCTCGGCGTGTGTGTGCGGGAATGACTGCAGCAGCGGCCATGAGCATCAGCGTGAGTCGCGAGTCCATCTCGAAGCTCATGGGCGAGCTCGTGGACACGTTCCCCATGGAGGCGGAAGGCCGCTCCTCCATCTCGGACTTTGGCAAGCTGCTCTTCGCGGAGGGCCAGGCCAGCTCCGCCGCCACGAGCAGCGCCACGAGCGCCGCCACGACCAGCGCCACGAGCGCCGCCACGACCAGCGCCACGAGCGCCAGCGCGTCCGAGAGCGGCGAGCAGGACGCCAAGTACGTTTGCATGTGCGCTTTGGTCCTGGTCTTGGTCTGCGGGCCCTGCGGCGCGACTCACCTGCGGCTCTGTGTGCGCAGGACGCCCGCCAAGAGCGGCAGCAAGCGCGTCTTCACGGAGATCAAGGGCGTGCCGCGCCAGAAGCAGCACGACGTACGTGTCGCGGCCGGAACGCTCGTGCTGGCCCTGTCTCGTGGCTCACGTTGGTCTGCTCCTTGTGCTTGTTGCCTCGGCGGCCGGCGCAGATCATGAAGTCCAAGGACAAGGCCGTGCCCAAGCGCTGGAGCCAGCAGGAGGACGACAAGCTGCGCGAGGCCGTGAGTCGCCACGGCGAGCGCAACTGGAAGTCCATCGCCGAGGAGGTGCCCGGGCGCAACCACACGCAGTGTCTGCAGCGCTGGACCAAAGTGCTCGCGCCGGGGCTCGTCAAGGGCCACTGGCGCCCGGACGAGGACGACCTGCTCAAGGAGCTCGTGGCCGAGGGCCGCAAGAACTGGGGCCAAGTGGCCACGCGCATCCCGGGCCGCACGTCCAAGCAGTGCCGCGAGCGCTGGTACAACCACCTGGACCCGAGCATCGTGCGCGGCGAGTACTCGGCCGAGGAGGACCGCGTCATCCTGGACGCGCAGGCGCGTCTGGGCAACCGCTGGTCCGCCATCGCCGCCATGCTGCCCGGCCGCACCGAGGACGCCGTCAAGATCCGCTGGAAGTCCCTCTGTCGCGTGCGCAAAGGGTGCGTCTCGCGTCCCCCCCCCCTGCAGTCGAGAGCTCTTCCTGGCGCGCTGACGCCTGCTTGTGCTCGTGTGTGCGGCCCGCGACAGGCAAAACCGGCGCGCGCAGGCCGACAAGAGCAAGATGGCGGCCTCGTCGACGCTCAGCGACGCCATGCTGGCCCAGCGCGGCGGTTTCCACGGCGGGCTGCTCAAGAGCGACGAGGTGGGGGCCTTCTCCATGGCGCCCGCGCCATCGCAGCCCATGGTGCGGCTGGCCAACGGCCACGTGGTCTCTGCGGCCAGTATGGGGCTGCTGGGCCCGCAGACGGTGGCGTCGCCCGGCCTGTACGCGCCCGACATGGGCGCAGGAGGCTTCGAGCCCGCCATGGCGCAGCACTACCACAAGCAGCAGGCGTTGGGCGGCTACGGCCACTCGCTGCCGCCCCCGGGGCCCATGGCGGGGCCCAGCGGCGCCGACTTTGCCGTGGACCGCCGCGCCAACGCCGTGAACCTCTCGTCGCAGTCGCCGCAGGGCTATCGCCACGGCTACGCGGGTGCGAACGGCTACGCGTCGCCCATGGCCGCGGGCCTCTACGGCCCGGACGCGCTGGCCCACGGCGCCAGCGCGAGCCAACTGTACGGCGAGAGCCCGCAGATGGCCATGTACGCGCGCGGCGCAGGCGCAGGCGGCCTGCTGACGCCCTCCCCGCAGCCGCAGCAGCCGCAGCACGGCCTGGGCGCGTCGCCCTACGGCTACGGCCTCGCGACGCCCACGGCCGGCCACTCGCCGCACCAGACGCACGCCATGCCCATGACCGGCATGAACCCGGCCGCAGCCTTCGCCCAGCAGCAACAGCAGCAGCAGCAACAGCAGCAGCAACAGCAGCAGCAGTATGTGGAGCGCACGCCGTCGCCTGTGGTCCAACAACAGCAGCACATGGCGCGGCAGCATGAGCACGAGCAGCCGCACCCGGAGAAGGAGCCGCCGTCGCCGTCGCCGTCGCCGTCGGCGCAGCAGGCCAAGGACGCGCCGGCGAGCGCCCCGACGCCCTCGGCGACGCCCAGCCCGGCCGCAATGTTCGCGCGCAGCCAGCAGGCCGCGGCCGCGTCGCCTGCAGGCGGCAACCCCGTGGCCGCCTTCCTGCAGCAGCAGCAGCAGCAACAACAAGGCAAGGAGCGGCCCCGCAGCGCCACGCCCGCGGCGGCCAAGCCGTTCAACCCGGCCGCCGCCTTTGCGCAGCGCTTCCAGGCGGCGCAGCGCTCGGCCAGCAACGGCAACGGCAGCGACGGCAGCAGCAAGCCGGACGACCGCGCGCAAGAGGTCGAGCACGGCGAGGACGGCGCCGGCCGCGCGTCCGTGGACAAGACGGCCGAGCCGTCGCTCAAGAAGGTCAAGCCGCGCCTGAGCGTGGACGCGGCGCGCGCCTCGGCCGCCAGACGCCTGCGCAGCTCCGGCAGCGGCGCCAACCTGGCGGGCCGCGCCAGCCTCGACGTCTTCCTCAACGAGATCGGCGACGTCGGCCGCCTCTCGGACCTCAAGATGGACGAGTTCCAGACGCTCGAGGAGCTCTGGCGGGTCTCGGGCGATATGGACCGCTTGTCACTATAGCCAGGGCCGGTCGGCCGCGGCACAATGCGATTGCAAGGGGTATGCGTTTGTGGAGGGTGTAGACGGAGCCTGGGAAGCGGGAAGGCGCGGGCAGGAGGAGATAAGTTATTAGAACCCGCGCGGCGCGCCCTTTGGACGGCCGAGACGAACCACTGGATGCGTGGCAATTGCCAGCCCGACGCGTCGGGTGCTGCATGCGCCGAGCACTCGCCTTGTCCGGTCGGCGACTGCGCTCGCCCCCGCGCCCGCACGGCGCCATGAACGACACCGCCGGGACGTGCGCGTCCTCCGCCGCGTGCTCGTCCTCCGCCAGCAGCTCCGGCGATCAAGCGACGTCTACAGCCGCCGTCACGTCCAGCGCCGCCGTGGACCACGTGCGGCGCCAGCAGAGCCATCTGCAGGACGCGACAGCGCCCGCTGACGACCGCGGCGGGCCCAGGACGCTGGACCAGCTGCAGCTGCGTGTGCTGGCGCGCTCGCCGCACTTTGTGGTGCTCAACAAGGGCGCCGACGAGCGCATGGACGGCGCCTTCGACGTCACGCTGGAGAAGGCGGTGCGTCGCGACTTGCGCCTTGCGCCTTGGCCCGCAGCCAGTGGCCGGCGACGCGTGGACTCACACGTGCTCCACGTCTCTGTGTGTGCGCGCATTGTCTCGTGCTGCTGCTGGGGCTGCTGCAGCTGGCGCGCGACTTCCCCGACGTGGACAAGTTCCGGTGGATCCACCAGCTTGACTTTGGTGCGTCGCTCTGCCTTGTCCACTGCGACGCAGACGCCTCAGACCCTCTAACCCGCTCGCCGCCGCCGCCTGTGCGTGCTTCCTGTGCTGCAGCGACCTCGGGCGTGCTCTGCGTAGGCGCCAGCAAGGCGTACGTGGCTCTCTCTGCGCTGGAGCGGCCCGCCAGCGAGCGGACTCTCCTCTTGCCTTCCCGCCTTCCCGACTGATCAAAGGCGCAAGCGACCTCACTGTTGGATCGGACAACGCTCTCGTGCGTTTGTGTACGTGTGCTCTGCAGTGCCACTGCGACTGCGTGTCGACTCTTCCGCGAGAAGCGCGTGCAGAAGGAGTATCTCGCCGTGGTGCGCGGCCATTTGCCCTTCGACCCGGCCGAGAGCACGACCGCGGACGGCGGCAAGCCCAAGGCCTGCACGTTCTCCAAGCTGGGGCTGCTCATCCAGGACACAGAGGAATTCGAGCGCCTCAAGACGCAGCAGCGCGGCTCCAAGGCGCAGCAAAAGCACCCGCAGTACCCTCGCGGTCCTCGGCACGGCCCCAACCTCTTCCACATGGAGCAGGCCAAGCTGCTTCGCGAGAGCCACGGCGACCCGAGAGCGCACGTACGTGGCGGTCAAGCGCGTGCAGACGCTCGAGACCTCACGCCGGAGGAGCAGCAGTTCCTCCAGCTCACGTGGCACGACCTGCGCAAGGACGAGCAGGCGGTCTACACACAGCGGGCGCAGGCGGACAAGGCGCGCTTCATGCGTGAGCTGGCCATCTTCCTGCACCAGGACAAGGCTCGCGTGGCCAGCAAGCGCAAGTACGAGTGTCTGGACGGCGAGGACGCGCGCGAGAGCAACCGGGAGCGGGAGCCAGAGCCCGTGGCCTACGTGTTCGACGCGCCCATCGTGGAGCCGCCTCGTAGCACTGGCGTGTTCCGCATGCACGTGGGCGACGAGCAGAGCGCGGCGGGCAAGACGTCCACGACCATTGCCTTCGTCCTGGGCCACGGCACGTACAAGCAGCAGCCCGTGTCCAAGGTGCTGTTGCGCCCGCTCAACGGCCGGCGCCACCAGCTGCGGCTGCACCTCGCGCACCACGGCTTCCCCATCGCGGGCGACGCCACCTATGGTTCGCAGGAGGACGACGCGCCGCGCATGATGCTGCATGCGTGGCGCATCTGGCTGCGAGCGCGGCCCGAGGAGACGGTGAGCGAGGCTGCAGAAGACGAGATGGCGCGGCTCGTGTGAGACTCACCGGCGTACGTGGCTGTGTGTGTGTGTGTGTGGCTGGAGCAGGCCGCGTATGGAGACCTGTACTTCGAGAGCCCCGACCCGTTCGAGGACGTCGTGGCCAGTGAGCGCGACGTCGCCACCACCACGTACCACAAGCACAAGCAGGCTCGGGCTCGGGCCCAGGCCCAGGCCCAGGCCAAGCAGAGCGAGGAGAAGAGCGAGTGAAGCGTCCAGGACGGAGATGTAGAGAGGGGTTTGACTCTCGACTATCAATCGACTCTCAACTGTCGAGTGTGTCGAGTGTCGAGTGTCGAGTGCCGAGTCTAGACGCCGGCCTCGTCCAGTTGGTGGAGCACGCTCGTCACGTCCAGAGTGGATGGGTGCTCGCTCCCCTGTCAGTCAACGAAACACGACGCAGTTCCCGGTTGTGAGACGGAGTAGATCGAGTTGGGGGTGTCAAAGCGCGGAGCCGATTCACTCACCAGCGCGTCCACGTAGATGGCCAGCGCTTGCGTGACGGAGGCCTTGGCCTGCGCGTGGTCGTCCAGGAAGAGGAAGAGCAGGCCGAGCGTGTAGAGCGCCTCGCCCGTGGCCACGTGCGTCGGGCCCAGCGTGCTCTGGCGGATGGCCACAACCTGCTGCAGCATGGCGCTGGCCTCGTGGATGCGCAGGCGCTGGTGCGCCAACATCCAGGCGGCCGTGTCCTCGGGCGGGTTGGTCAGGAAGCGGTACCAGATGTCCACGACCTTGTCCAGCATGCCCAGCGCGCTGTCGTTCTGGTGGCTGCGTTGCTGCTGCTCTCTCTGTGCGTCGTACGGCGCCTGCTGCTGCTGCTGCTGCTGACGCGCGGCGGCGCGCTGCATGCGGTGGAAGAGCAGGCCCAGGCAGAAGTAGAGCTCGGACGTGTAGAGGTGGTCGGGCCCAAAGAGCAGCGAGCAGTGGTAGGCACCGTGGGCTGCGCGCTGCAGGCCGTCCGCGAAGGCGCCGTACTCGAGGTGCAGCAGGCTGTAGAGCTTGTTCATGCGAATAACAAAGAGGTTCTTCGTCTCATGCGGAACTGCGTGGGACGTCGCGGCTGCCAGCAGCTCACCCGAGGCGCCGAGGCCGCCGGTCTTTCGGTCCTTGACCAGCAGCCAGTTGACGAGCGAGAGCAGCTCCTCGGCCGGCTGGAGCTGCCGCTCGCGCAGTGCAATGTCCACGAGCACGAGGTAGAAGGGCACGAGCCGCAGCGCGTGCTTGCCGTACGTGTCCGTGGCCAGCTTGAGCGCCGCCAGCGCCTTGTCGTGTGCCGCGTGGAGCTGCCGCAGCACGCACAGCTCCTCGCTCTCCCGCCGGAGCTGCTCGCAGAGCTCCTCCTGGTCCGGCGACGCCGAGTCTTCGGTGGCTGCGGAGCCGTTGGGCCCGCTGGCCTGGCGCTGAGGACTGCGGTGTGGCGACACAGACGCCATGCTCGCTGTGCTGACGCCTGAAGATCCCTGGGAGACGCAGTCAAGGGCGTGTAGTCTACTGGACAAGCTCTCGAATGCGCATGAACGGTCGCAGGACCCTCCAACGACGCGAAATAGTCCTTCGTGCTCGCTTTTCTCGTTCAAAATGTATTCAAGCGATCATGGGAAAAGGGAGTGAGGCTACAAGTGCTCTGGAGCTCACCTTGGTCTGGTTCGGGGACTTCCAACGCTCCCAATGCCAAGCTGGACGTCCTTGGAGCTACCGCTTAAGGTGGTTGATGTACTGAAGCGAGTACAAGGCCAGCAGTCGGAAGGCCACCAGCAAGATCAACATGACGGTAACGTCTCGGCCGATGTTGTCGTAGCGCATGTTGAAGGTGCCTTCCACGTACTGCTTGAGCGTCACGTCTCCGATGAGCGGCGGTGCGTTCTGGAGCGTCTGACAGCCGAAGGCGTCGGCGTCGCTGCCATCGTCGGGGCAATCGGCAAAGACTAGCGCCACGAGGATCGAGATGCTGTACGTGGGCGGTGAGATGTAGTGGATCCACTTGTAGGCCGTGGGGATGCTGCTCGTAGGTGGGTTGAAGCCCACGAAGAGCATGAAGATGGAGCTACAGAGTGCGCCGATGATGGAGGCCACCTCCACACTCGGCAGCGCGAAGACCATGAGCTGGCCGAAGTAGACGAACACGAGGGCATTGAGCGAAGCCACGAGCCAGTAGCTCACAAACGTGCCGATGCCCGTAAAGCCGACGCTCGGGAAGTAGATGGAGGCGAAGAGCAGGCTCGAGGTAAAGACGTACGGGACCTCGGCCAGCGTGCCGGCGATGAAGTACCACAGCGCGTGGTACGTCTCGGCAGCGCGTTCCCGGTAGAAAGCGGTGCGCTCCTCGGCTGCGACCGGCATGACGCTGTTGAAGCCGATGATGCCCTGGAAGACGGTGCTGATAAAGATGAGCCCCACACCAGCGTTCGCACCGGTGAACGTCGTGAAGTCCGTGCCCTGGTAGATAATGCTAAAGACGCAGCCTAGCAACGTGTTGATCAGCAGGCGGGTGAGGTTGTACGTGGGCGTGCGCCAGTACATGCGGAAGAACCGGCGGCAGAGCTGCTCGAACTGGTCTCCACCGTTCGAGGCGCACTTTCGACCGAACGTGAGCTCGGCGATGGTCTGTGATGGCCGCAGCACGCCGTCTTGGTCCAAGCGCTCGTCCATGAGCGTCTTTTGCTCGCTTTTCACGAAGTAGTCGGCGAAATCCAGCCCTTCCCCACTGCTGACGCCGGCGCCAATGCACTCGAGCATCCACGTGGCTGGATTGTAGCCGGGTTTGATGGGCTCCACACCGGGCGCGGCTTGGAAGAAGTCGATGAGCTTGTCGGAGTTTTCGCCCAGTTCACCAAAGAAGACCATGCGACCGCCGCGGCGAAGCAGCAGCAGCGAGTCGAAGAGGCTGAAGACCTCGGAGCTCGGCTGGTGGATGGTGCAGACGATAGTGCGGCCAGAGTCGGCGATCTTGCGCACCCCGTTCATGATGAGCTTGGCCGAGCGAGCGTCCAGACCACTCGTGGGCTCATCCATGAAGAGGATGCTGGGCTGCGCCGCCAGCTCCACGCCGATGGTCACGCGCTTCATCTGCTCCGTGGACGACCCGCGGATGATCTTGTCGGCGATGGGGCCCAGCTCCAGCAGGTCGATGCACTCTTGCACTGAGATCATTTTGTCCGTCTTGGAGACTCGAGCGTCCTGACGGAGCATGGCCGAGAAGATGAGCGCTTCCCGAATGGTGGCCGACTCGGAGTGGATGTCCATTTGCTCGCAGTAGCCCGTGCATCGACGCACGGCGAGGTCATTGGCCGGGTAGCCGTTGAGCAGTATCTTCCCGCGGATCTTGCCTCCAGTCTTACGACCAGCGATCACGTCCATCAGCGTCGTCTTGCCTGCTCCAGACGAACCCATGAGCGCCGTCATCGTTCCAGGGGCTGCAAACCCCGACACGCCTTGCAGTAGGTCGATCATTTCGTCCTTGCCACCTCCAGGCATAGGCACGGAATACCAGAGCTCGCTGAAGGCAAGGGTGACCGGAACCACTTGTGATCGGGCGGACTCCTGGGGCATAATCGTGATGGGGAACACTTTCTGCTGCATTGATCCGACAGCACCGCAATCGCGAACCTGTCCTGGAGCATTGTTGGTATGACCCGAGGCTCCATCGACTAGAGCTTCGCTGGACGGACCACCTTCCGGCTCGATATCGCCTTGGACGACCGTCGTGTTCTCGGGACTCTCGTAGCGTTTGTATTCGAGCGCCAGATGTGATGCGAAGACGAGCACAACGTAGCCACAACCAAAGTAGAGCCAACTGAGGTAGATCCAGGCGGGGTCTGTGGGCAGGCCGAAGAGCTCGAGGCTGTACTTGCCAAAGGTCTTGCCAAACGCGGCGCAATAGTTGGCGTCGTTGTACACGCAGACGTCAAACTTGGGCGCCAAGAACTGGTTGATGCTGAGCGCGCGGATGCACCACGCGAGCGGGTCGATCCAGTAGAACCATAGGAAGTACTCAGGGATGTTGTCCTTGGTGAGCAGGAAGCCGCCAAAAAGCATGAAGAAGAGGATGGATACCATCATGGCCGGCTGGGCGATGGTGATGTTGGGCGCGGCCGACGAGATGAAGAAGAAGAAGCTCGTGAACCACATCTGACAGCAGAAAAGCGTGAAGAGGAAGACCAGGTAACGGTCGGCGAGCGCCGCATACCCGCCCATCCAATAGACAATGGAGCCAAAGAGCAAAGTCTCCATGATGGACATGGGAATCAACGTGATCGACGAAGCCAACACGTACGCGGCCGAGCGGAAGAAGTTGGCACCGCGCTGCTTGTAGAACACACTGCGTGCAGCGATGAAGGTGGGTACCTGCGACGCCTGGCCCATGGAGAGGAACATGGTACAGGAGAAGAGCAGCCCGAGCATGAGCTGACTGTTGGAGTCGTCCATCTGCCAGAATGTCGTCCCGTAGAGCAGCCCCATGACGGTCACCATGACGGCGCGGCCTCTCAAGAAAGCACTGTTGCGTAGGGTGAGTCGAACCTGGCGCTGCAGCAGCGTGCGCAGGTCTTCGGCAAATGTCTGGCGGAATGGCTGCCGATCCATCATAATGGCGTCACTGGAGCCAGCATTGGCGCGTGAACTCGAGTCCAGGTATCGCAGTGTTTCCTTGAAGATGTCCGAGTTGCGGAACCGCTCGGCGAATTCCGTGGCTTTGAACGGGATGTCACCGTTGGTAAGACCCTCGCTCACAAAGGCGTGCTGCTTGTCGGTGCCCAGGTCCAGCAGAAAGTCAGCCACGTCCTTGCGTGGGGGACAGCTGAAGCCCATGGCCTCAAAGTAACCGAGAGCTTGCTCGCGAGAGCCGTGGAACATGATGTGGCCATCGTTGACGATGAGGACGTCGTCGAAAAGGTCAAAGACCTCGGGTGGGGGCTGCAGTAGAGAGACCACCACGTTGGTTTTGAAGTTACGCGCCAGGCTCTTGAAGGAACTCACGATGTCGAAGGTGGAGGCTGCGTCCAGCCCCGTGCTGATCTCGTCCAGTAGCAGCACCTTCTTGATCCCGAACGTCATCTCGCCGGTGGTCACACGCTTGCGCTCTCCACCCGAGACGCCACGCAGCATGGCGTTGCCCACGACTGTGTCCTTGCAGCGTTCCAGCCCGAGGATCTTCATGCGTAGGGTGGGGGCGAACTTGTGGTGCGCCGTCACGGTCTTGAGAGCTTTCTCGTGCTTCTCCGGCGTGCAGTTCTTCATGGCTTCCACCATCCAGGGCTGGAGTCCGCTCCCTCCGCAACAAATATGCGCAAACTCGAAAGTTTCCTGCACTGTGAGCCGTGGGTAGTGGTCATCCTTCTGGTTGGCGTAGCCCACAAACCGCGGCAAGTAGTGCAGCAGCTCGGCGCGGTTCTTGCCATTGAAGGTGATGTCTCCGGAGAGGCTGATGGTCTTGTCCACAGGGAATCGACCGCTGAGGATCTTGAGGAGCGACGACTTGCCCGAGCCGGGCTGGCCCAGTACTAGTGTAATGCGCGCCGGCTTGAAGACGCCCGTGACGCTGTGCAGGATCTCCTTGTTCGTCGTCTGCTGGTGCGAGAAGCACGAGGTCACGCCGCGCTTGACGTGCGTCCAGAGCGTCGGGACCTCGGCTTGCCCGGAGGCGGAGGCCGTGATCACTGGAAGTTCGGCGGAGATGCGGAGGTCGCGGAAGCACACCTCGACGCTCGGAATAGGCATGCCCAAGGCGCCTTCCACCACCGTGGCGATGTTTTCGTGCATGGCGAAGACGCCGCCCGCGAGCAGCCCATCAGGGCTCGATAGACTATGCTTCTTGGTCGTCCCTTCCATCGCGGGTCAGCCCGTGAAGACAAGCACAACGTCCTGGGAGCCACCTTGGGCGAATCGATCGCCTGAAGCGAGGGTGCGGAGAACGGGAGGCGGGGTAGAAAGGTGCAGGTTTTACGGCGGAGGACGACGGAAAGGAGAAGTGATGGGAGCTCAAAGTAGTTGTTCGCGCGGTCGTTGCTCTGTTCTCACTGCTTGCCACGCCACCTTCCTGGCTGTGCTCATGCCTCAATGAGAATAGCCCGGTGACACCTCCCGAGTGCTAGCTTTGAGAGAGAAACGGACGCACATCGCAGTCGAGCTGGTGAAGATGGTGCCCAATTTAATGTGCAACTTCCCAACTTCCCAACGCCCCAACACAAAAGGTGTGGCAGCAGTAGGCTAGGACAACGCTCGCTCTTAGGGAAATCGTGGATCTCGCACCACGTCCACCTCTCAACATCGACGTCGACAATGTAGCCATCACGTCTTGCCGTTTTGTTGTCAAGAAGGTACAGAAGCCTGAAATGCGCACACATCGCCAGCACTGCGAGCCCGACGTTGGAGTGGACTCGATGGGGTATGACTGCCACTAGGAACAGCACCATTTCGAAGGCCTCAGTCCCACCACTACGCACCGGGCATTCAGGTTGCATGGCAAGGCGCTCAATTACACCATTTCACACGATGCGCCATAAAACCGTGTCGTGTGCCTCAACAGTGGGGGGTTACTTTTGGTCTGCCAATCAATTTGGCGCCAATCGCGTTCTCTGGGGAGCGGTGCTCGACACGCTGAGCTGTTTTGTGCTCGTTGCTCACTTTGCAGCCAATTCAGCACATGCCGCTTCAAGGTGTCGGGTTGGAGCGATGTTGAACGTACTGCCACGTACTGCGAATTTTGGTAGTTCTGGAGACGCTAAGCAAACTTTGGGTTGCTTTTGGAAGTCCCACATTGCCCCGCAGTTTAGTATCTCGCACTTTGAAAGGCGGTTCGAATGGCCATCGGGTTGTAGGAGCTTCCGGTTGTGGCATAGTCGCATGCGCCTTTGCAAGTAGGCCCCGAAACCCCTGGCTAGACACTATTTTGGCCCAAGGAGCTATGGAGACTAATGGATTACGCGCGATGGCGATTATGGCAGCTCACGCATTTTCGCAGGCGAGAAACGACCCCGACAACTACAAAGCTTCACCCGAGAATGCCTCTCGCATGAACCTTGTACGCTGGAAACCTTGGAAAGCGCCGACCCTGACAATCACTGCGCGTTGGTTCAAGTCTGTGTGCTCGCCGCAACCTAAGAAGCAGTCTGGTCGCCAAAAGCGCGGCTGAGAGCAGAGAAACCCCGCACTACAGTGCCAGACGTGCACTTTCGGTTGCCGTCCTCGCAATAGACATACCCATTTCGAGACCAGTGTATTCATTTCACGACTTCAACATCTTCATATCGACGCCAATGAAAATGAAGCGTCGACTTCGGCGATCGTCGCAGTGATTCATGGGTATTCATGGTGTGGGGAAAGCGGCCGACAAGACCACGTGAGATTCATCAATAAGTGGGGTTGTAGAAAAGCTGGAATTGCTGTTTATGGGCTATCTACAGGAGGTACTTTGCTGCGGCTCACGTCATTCCAAGTCTTGCATGGTTGGCACCGTGACTTCCAGTGGATGATGCGCCCTCATACATGATCCACGAGTCGTTCAAGATTGAAACACCGCAAAAGCAAAACTGGTGCTAACCCGCGGCATTCGCTGCCAAAGGCTGCGAGTCAGACTTTGTGGCCCCACAGGAGACTCAAGCTCGACTTTGGGTCGTGCTGACTTCAAGAGTTCTTCTCTCCATTCTGGGGGAACGAGTATGTGTCTCGTTTTAGAGACCGGTCGCTGGGGGTTGCAAACTTTTCAGGTGAACATCTGAGCGGTCGTGCGCCTACCGCCGCTGCTTACTCCAAACAAGATGGTGCATTCGCCCCTCACCAGGAAATGTAGCAAACGTTCCTTCGTTCGTGCATGCTTGGGTAGGCAGCGCGGCAAGTGTGACTGGGTTGATTATGCCTCGCTGCCCGCCACAGTGATTGTGCGAAGCAAATCCATCAAGTGTTGACCGCAGGCAGCTCAGGACAGAAACCACCTCGACCTTTTGGGCCGACGCGTCGGCTGGACAAAGCTCGTGCGCAGGTCTTCCTTGACTCTAATCTTGCATCGGAATCACACGAGGCTTCGAGCCCTGCTTTCAACGCCGTAACCGCGCAGTATGCATGATTCAAAGGCCTCCGTATGCTTTCGCTATTGGAACCGAGCTCTGTCCCTCGCTGGTTGCTTGGGCCACCTTGGCCTCGAATTCGAGACGTGGAGCCCACACGCAAGTTCAGGTCATTCGCCTTTTCACCGCCGACCGCCAACATACCTCAACAGTCCCACAGCCCAGCAACTCATTTCGAGCGTTCACCGATTGATCCAGAGGAAGCCAACACAGCAGCAGCAACAGACTCGGCTGGACCGCGCGATCCGCAATGTCGGGACCTGGGAAGCGGGGTGCTTCACCCGGACAACTTGAAGACTTCAACACGTTCGTCGCCACACAGCGCACGTTGCTGTTCAAGAACTGGCTGTTGAAGAAGCGATCCTGGAAAGCTCTGGTTCTGGAGTTGTTTCTCCCCGTCCTGTTCATCCTGCTCGTGACCAGCTTGAAGACACTTTCCACCGATGTGGAGGTCCCCGCCGGCTGGAGTGACGATGGATCGTCCGGAGATAGCTCCAAAGGCACCTCGTACTCGCTGCTGGACCCTAACGGTTTCCGCTCGTATCAGTTGGGCCTGTCTCCGTATTACTTCGTGCAGGAGAAGAAGTATGTGCTGCAAGAACCCACGCTCAACGGCCTCATGTTCTATCTGAGCCTGCGTACCGCTGCAGAGATCAGCGACTCGGGCGTGCTGACATCAGCGCAGAAGACCCAGTGCGATAGCTCCATCGGGTACGGGGGTAACGTGAGCGTGGACACGTCGTCGCCGTTTGTGGTGCCTAGCATGTGCCAACCTCATGTGACACCGTACAAACTCGCCATCACGCCGGACAACACTTTCACGCGCAAGTACTTCTTCGAGACGATCAAGAAGTGGTATCCGCGCGTTCAAGTGGACTCCGTGACGCTGCCCGGCTTCGAGGAAAGCGTCCTGTTCTTCGAGTCGGAGGCGACTCTCGAGGCCTACATTGGGGAGACCGACTATGGCAAGGGATTTGAGAACCCACGCATCTACGCCGCCTTGATCTTCGACAAACACCCCGCCGAGAGCTCCATCGGCATGTACGAGTCCATTGAGTACTCGGTGCGCATGAACTCGACCCAGGAGAGCTCGACCATGCTGGGCAGTGTGCCTCGAACGCTCGGAGATCCGCCCTTCCAGGCAACATTCCAACGCACTCTCGAGATGGATTCCCTCACGACCTACGCACTTCGCGGCTTCATGACGCTCCAAACGCTCGTGACGCGCTTTGTCAACTGCATGCCCGTATGGGACGCAGTTACCAAAACCACCACCGGTGCTTGCAACCATGAGCTGTCGACGGCAATGGCTAGCGATGCCACTGACGCTCGACTCTACCAGAGTGTTCAGGATGACTTCTTACTTAAGTCGGGCTTGGTCAAGAAGTACACAAGCGAAAGCGCGGTGGAAGTTGTTCTGCAAGCTCTATCGACTGATGACCGTGATGCGCTTCTCACACCGCTGCGTCAGGCGCCACAACCGTACTTCAGCTCGACCGTGGTGCCCTTCCCCATCGAGCGCTTCCTCTCGGCGCCCTTCTACGATCAGGTCGAATCCGTCTTCCCGCTTATGTTCGTGCTCGCCTACTTGTACGCCATATCGCGTGTCCTCGTGGTGCTCATCCAGGAGAAAGAGTCCCGTTCACGCGAGTACCTCAAGATCCTGGGCGTGTCCGAGAACGCCATCATCCTGTCGTGGTACCTGACGTACTCGGCCATCTTCGGTTTGAGCGCGCTGGTGCAGGCCATCGCGAGCACGGCCGGGCTCTTTGTGAACTCCAGCGTCGTGCTCGTCTTCCTCTTCTTCCTGCTCTTCTCGCTCAGCGTCCTGGCCTTCGGCTTCTTCGTCAGCACGCTCTTTTCTCGCGCGCGTACGGGTTCCTTCGCGGGTATGGTGCTCTTTTTCTTCATGTACTTTGTGGCCAGCGGCTTCTCGTCCACGTCAGCGCAAGGTGCCAAGACCATGGCTTGCTTACTGCCGCCCGTGGCCCTGGCTTTCGGTATAGAGGGGCTAGCTGCGTCAGAGTCTTCGGGCATCGGCATGAGCTTCGCGTCGGCCAGCACCGTCGTGGACAACTTTGCCTTTGGCTCGGCGCTGGGTATGCTCTTCCTGGACATGCTGCTCTACACACTCGCTGGACTTTACCTGGAGCGCGTCATCCCGCGCGAGTACGGCACCGTGGAGAAGTGGTATTTCCCGCTGCAGTCGAGCTACTGGGTTCGCAGCCAGCGTGCCAACAAGGTGGACGACGTAGACAAGAAGGTCGAGCAGGTCGTGCTGGACATCGACGACCCCAACATGGAGTCGGTGGGCAGCGAGTTGCGACAGCAGGAGCGATCCGGTGAGGCGCTCGTGATCCGCGACATCAAGAAGGAGTTCGTTGTGCCTGGAGGGATCAAGCGCGCCGTCCGCGGTGTCAGTCTCGCCATGTACAAGGACCAGATCACGTGTCTGCTGGGTCAC
>JAADYJ010000382.1:0-23127 GCA_023338205.1 Halophytophthora polymorphica
GCCTTCAACAGCAGCACGGGCACGTGGACGAAGGCGGGCGACGGCGTCGTGAGCATCACCTTCACGAGCACGGACACGGAGGATGTGAGCGTGAACATCATGTCGGGTGGTGACGAGATCGACGAGGTTGAGGTGGTTGCGGGTGGCACAGCGACGTGGACGTCAACGGTGGCGGAGCTGGGTGGGAAGACGCTGTACCTGGACCGCTGGCGCCCGGGTTTCCTGGGTCTGCCTGGCACGGGTGGCGGCTCGTTGAAGATGTGGATTCCGCGTGCGGCGGAGGGCGGCCACCTGGATCTTCAAGCGGTGCTCAACGAGAGTTAGCACAGTCGTTCGCAGCGTGAAGGTTGGTAGAGCGGGAGACGCACTAATCATGTTTGCTTAGCGTTTGCCTAGGTGTGCTTGTATGGCAACCGATGTTGAAAGAACAAGACAAGTTGGGTGACAAGCATGAATTCGTGTCCTGCAGTTTTCTACAGATTTGCTCCGGGCAAATGGTCTCGGAGGTTAACAGGTTTGGCAACAAATAGGACCAGCATTTCATGCTGTGAGCTTGGAGCAAATCTGAAGTGCGTTCCCTTACTCAACCCAAATCTTCAATTGACGAAACGGAATTCGACGCAAGCGTTCTACTAGAGCCGACTAAAGGTTCGCAGATATTGTCAGCGACCACGATTCCTGCCATACCGGCACGTGCTTGTTAGCGGTGTGCACATTCCGGGTCATCTCGCGATCAGTCTTGGGCGTATTAGGATAGGCTGCGACAGGTTTACATTTGGTTGAGTTCTTGATTTTGGGGCGACTTTGTTGATTGTTCAAATTCAGCGAAGAGAACGATGTTGAGCATTTTGAGTGCTCAACAGACGAATGTAGTAGCATTTCCGTGTAAAGCTCACAACTACCTAGCACATTCACAGATAGCAAAACCAGAAAGCCAAAGGTAACCACACCGAAATGAAGAATTTCGTTTGCGCTTGTTTGGCGCAAACTCGACAAATCAAAAATGGGCCTGGAAGGCTGTATTTCCCTGAAGTTTGCACGAAGGATTCTTGGACATGAGTTCGAGGCGCCAAGGCATGGCGCCTCGCCACTTTGCGATCCAGAACCCTTTAAGACAGCTCGTCGCTTGGTAAGGGTGTCGCTAGTAACTGGCATCTCTAATGCGCAGTCCAGAGGTGCCGCATCGGCAGCGAGGGAACAACAGTTCTGGTGTTGGGCTTGCGACAGATTGATGGAGCCGCTAACACTACCAGCCTCCGTTGTGAACAACGGTGGGCGCCAGACATAGGCTCGTTCCGAAGTGTCCTACATCTCCAGAGATGAAGCACACTTTTGAAAACGCTAGTTGTTTCTTGTAGTCAGACCTTTGGAAGAGTGACCATCCATGCCGAGTAGTGGCTGTCATTCTACTAGGTAGACGTGTGTATCGGAACAGTGACGAGTAGTTTCACCTTAAAAGCTTATCCTTTCCGATATGCGCAACAATTCATGAATTCATGCGCATACCGGAAAGCATTAAAAAAGGGGGGACCTGCCGTTTGGCATTTCCCCACCGGTTGGCATAAGGCGAACGTCGTTCACTGCCTTCCGTTTGGCATGCATTCGCTTCCTGCATGCATTCGCGTGACCGCGCGAGCAGCCGACGGCGACGGAGCCGCAGCCGCAGCCGCAGCCGCTGGAGCTATAGCCGCAGGAGTCGCAGCCATAGCCGAGAACGCTATCGCCGGAGCCCGTCTCGATCCCGCGATCGCCGCCCTCGCCGCAGTCCACGTCGGGACTGGAGCCGCAGTAGAAGCCGCGGGCGGAGCCGAGCGCCGTACAGCCGCCGACGCCGCAGCCCGAGCGTCTCGCCTCCCCTGCGCCGATTGCGCTGCGAACGTCTAGACGATCTGCGCAGCGGCTCGCCCTTCGTGCCTAGACGGAGACAGCGATCCAAGCCCAGGACTTCCACGGGGGATAGAGTTCGTCGACGTGGGAGCAGAAGTGCCTCGCCAATGGCGACGAGTGCCGACCGCAGCAGTGCTGCACCCAGCAAGGGAAAGTCCCCGCCAGCGGCATCTGTAGGTGCAATCGCAGCGGTGGTGGGGGATGAAAGCACTCGTAGCGAAGACAACGCGCAGCCAGCAACGACCAAGGCGGAAACTTCAGCTCCAGCTCCAGCCCATGCTGCCGATGAGGCTGTTGGTGAGGTTCCTCCTCCTGCCCTAGGGAACCCGTTTGCTGCCTCAGCCGACGCGGCTACTGGTACTACTGAGGAAGGTAGTCACGCGCCGGCGAGGGGGAGAGGCGCGCGGAGAGGCAAAGGTCGAGGACGCAGTGCGCCGCGAGGCGGCAAAGGCAGGAAGAAGGTGTCGATCCCGGACAACTGGACGGACGTGGCCAAGATGGGCGCCATTGTCGGCACCTCACGCTTCCTGCCCTTGCGCGTGCCTCTGGACGACAAGTACACGGGGCTGCTCAAGTGCGAGGAGGACGTCTGGACCCCACAGCGGTTCCTCGAGGCGCAGGGGACCGCCGGCCTGAACGTGCGCATGCTCATAGACCTTACCAACACGTTCAAGTACTACGACGGGGTGTCGGCCTTCGCTGATACGCCCGTGGAGTACGTGAAGCTCAAGATCGCTGGCTTCCACGGCCCGCCGTCGGAACGCGATGTGGCCAAATTCGTGGAGATCGTGGACGCCTTTGTGGCGAAGGAGCCACTGGGGGTCATTGCCGTGCATTGCACCCACGGGCTGAACCGCACCGGCTATCTCATCGTGAACTACATGGTGGAGCGCCACGGGAGCACCGTCACGGAGGCGCTGGAGGCCTTCGCTGTGGCTCGACCGCCTGGACTCATCAAGCACATGTACGTGGAGGAGTTGTATCAGCGCCTGGGCCCGAGCGAAACCGTGAAGCTACCGGAGCTGCCTAATTGGGCTGCCGGCAAGTATGGGAAGCGCAAACACTGATGAGATAGAACGAGGCCGCTCTGACACTCCGTCGATGCGCTTGTCTGGGATATCACGGGAGCTGGAGGAGGTGAGCGTCCAGCGCGCCTTGAATGCACTCGCGTTTCTTCTTGACCAGCCGCTCGCGAGTCTTCATGAGCTGCTGCAGCTCGCGTGTGAGCACGATGGACTGACACAAACAAGCAGAGGCGCACGCGGACACTCGCGTTAGCCAGCTCCGAATCCACGCACGGGGGAGCTTGACTGGCCACAACGTGGACTGTAGCCACGCACCTTGGTATGTGTGAGCCTTGCCGCGACGCGGAGTCTAGCGGGCTGGGTACGCGGCCGCTGCTCGAGGATCTGTTGGCGCAGCGTGGCCGGCAGCTCGTGCCACGAGGCGTGGTCTTTCTGGTCCAGTAGCGAGCGCAGCGGGATGGCGACTTCGCCCGCCACGTCCTGCCGCTTCTTGTCTACCACCTGCACACCGAGCTCCCTCTGGACGGACGGCACGGCCTCGATGCGGCAGGCAAAGTCCCAGACCGGGTTGCGGTCGCCGAGGCGCATGTCCGAGCTTATGGCTGGCGTGGCATTAGCGTCGAGGATGGAGGTCTCTCGCAGGAAGACACGCACGAATGGATCGATCTGCCGGTTGGTCGGTTGGTCATACTCACACTCGCGTCAGAGCAGTGCAACGACCAATGAATGACTGCGTTGACACAACAGGAGAAGGAGGACACGCACCGGGTCCTCGATCCGCGGGTCGCGCCACGGAAGGTTCTCTGCCTGCTCGACAAGCACATCCAGCGTCGCGAGGCTCCGGCCGCTGGCATCTCTCGAGACGCCGTTCAGTGTGTCGAAATGCTCGCTGCTCTCAGTCGTCTGGAGCTCGTCGCAGAGGCACTGCGAGCAGAAACCCAGATAGAAGTCCAGGCAGAGCACATATCAGCGATAAGCAGTCAAGTAAGCATATTGATGCTGTGACGCGCGTTCGGGGCCAATGGTGCACCAAATACCTTCAGCTGCACTTCGAAGACTCCGCATTCGTGCTCTAGATCATCTGGTACGCGATCCGGAGCGGCCCGAAGTGCGCTTGGGAGGACTGCCGTGCTGCCAGCACCTTCCGATTCGGTGCTTTCGCGGAGCTTCCTCGTTTTCTTCTTCCTGCTGTTCGTGTGCGACTGCTGACTCACCTCAAACCAGTGCCGCTCGCAGAAGGACAAGATGATGAAGATGGCCGACTCAGGCAGAAACCGAGGCCGGTCGCTGCTGCGGAGTCTATCCACAGCACTCTGTAGCTCCAGCAGCAGCCGTCGCCGCTCGTTGTCGTACCGAGAGTCCGCAGCATCCAGGGCTTGTAGTCGCCGAACGAGCGTGGGCTCCAGTCTGCAGCCACACACGTCCTGGTCATAGCGCACCTTGGCATCCACGCACTGCCGTTGCAGCGTTTGCTTCGTCGAGATGAGTTCCCTGCGCGTGGCAGCCTTCTGGGCAACAAACGCGTCGCGTTGGCGCTTGCTAACCAGAGCGAGCACCAGCGAGGCTCGGCGGAATTCGGCGGGGAACAGTTCAGCGTTGTCAAGTGACCACACACGACAGGCGCGCTCCACGGTCGCGCGATTCGCTGCGTCCTTCATGCAATCGAAGACCGTCTCGCCCTGCGTATCCTCCACATGGATACGGGCGCCGCATCGAAGCAGCACCTTGATCACGGACGGCTTGGCGCGGCTGGCCGCTTCCATGAGCGCCGTGCGACCCGTCTTGATGTGCGTGTGATTGACGTTGGCACCGCTGGCCAGCAAGTGCTGCACCACCTCCAACCGGTTGCTCTGACAGGCCGCTAGCAGCGGTGTCAGCCCCATGGCCTACATCACAGCGAGCGTTAGCACCGCCCCGATTGGCATTATGCATCCATATATGCCCACGCACACTTTGGGAGTCGGGGCTGAAGCCCATGGCCAAAAGCTCCTCGATCCGCCCTAAATGGCCTCGCATCGCCGCCTCACGGATGGTCTCCACGTTCTCCCTCTACAAATCAGTAAACGCATGATCCCCATCGTGAGGCGAGTGACGTTCTTGACGGAGCACGACGACAATTGCGCATGACAGCGCCCGCCAGCCCACGAACTCACCTCCTTCCCGTCGTAGAGACCCCGAAGTCGGCGGTTGTTGTCGCCTTTCAGCCGCTCGAGGCGCTCGGCCCGTGTACGGCGCTTTTCGTCCAGTTGGTTGCGCTCAAAGCGCCGCATGGCGCGCGCGATCTTCTTGCGGTGCTGCTGCATGAGCGCGTGCTTCTCGTCCGCGCACTTCTTCTGAAACGCCACGCTCTCGTCAAACTGCTCCTGCCACTCGCGAGAGTTGAGCACGGCCAGTGGGTCTGTGGACGGTGGTGACGGCAAGGACGTCGACGTTATGGCGAGACTGGAAGTTTTAGCGGCATCCTCAGCTGGGTCTGTAGGACTTGAGGTGGTATCGAGATGTGTTTCGGGAGCGTCGCGGGCAGCCAGCAGCAGCGGCTTCTTCCACGTCGAAGTGCCCGTGCGCAGGTTACAGTAGTACGCAAAGCCGCTCACGGCGTCCCAGCACTTGAGGTACGCACTGTTGGCGAGCTCAACGCCCTGGCGCCGTGCACGCCGCGCGCGGAAGAGCGTCTGGATGCGCACCACTAGCGCTTCGTCAGCAATGGAGACTTGCTCATGCTCGTGTGCGGTGTCTGTCATGGCTTCCGAGCGATTTTGCGAGGAGAAGTTATACTGCGGACTCCTTCCAGCTTATTATAGCGACAACGCAGCAGCCACCACACCCCAGAAGCGCCGGCCACAAGCAAACATACCCACGACCGCCTCGCTGCGTCACTACGCAAGAATAACGCCGTCTCCATTACCACGACCCACTATTCCCGGTTCGTCGTGACTGACAGTACGCCCACGCACCAAACGCGGGGCCTAACATACGCTCCTTTGGTTGGCATCTCCTCCAAGGAGATCACGTGCGATCGAGAGCCTAACTCTCGTTCAAGATGACGTGCATCTGCAAGTTACCGCCCTGTGACGATCGAGGGGACCAGAGCAGCAGCGAGCCGCCACCCTTACCCGGGAGACCCAATAAGCCCGGGCGTGAGCGGTCAAGGTACAGCGTCTTGTCCTCTAGCTCCGCTACCGTCGAGGTCCACGTTGCCGTGGCACCGGCTTCCAGGTCAATGTCGACAATTTTGTTTCCCCCAGAGTAGACGTTCACCGTCACGTCCTCCGTGTCGACGCTCTCAAAAATGAAAGTGACGCTGCCATCTCCGACTTTCGTCCACGTCCCGGTGCTGCCGTTGAAAGCGCCCCCGACGATCGACAACCCCAGCGCGTCTGTTGCGCTGCCGTCATCGATCTCACCGATCATCTCCGTCGGGCCACAGATCGTCTGCAGAAATTCCGCCACGAGGAGTGAGATTCCGGTCGGGTCAACGATGGAGAAGGCAAGGAGCCCCAGGTCTGCTGCCGTCAATGCGAACTCCTCCGAGGACAGCGAGGTGCCGTTGTCACTCGCCCCCTTCTTGATCAAGTCGTCTACGATCACGCCAAACGTCTTGCGTAGCGTGTTCCGCGTCTCGTACGCCGTCTCCACGGTATCGGATACAGCGATGAGCTCCTCCACGCAGTTGTTGGTCACGATGGGGATCTCGTTGAGCACCAAGTCCGAATTGCTCATTTCCACGCCCATGTCATCCTCCGACATGTCCGGGTTGGCCTCACGCAGGTATTGAATGGCCATCCACGTGCGATCAGTGAGGCCCTTCATGTTGTAGCCGCACGTCGTGTTGGACGCCAGCGCGTCTTCAAGGGAGCTGATCTCCGTGTCGTCAAGAACTGCGAGAGACTCGGACATGTTGCCTGTGGTGAGGAACGTTTTGAACGCGTCCCAGCTTTCCACGATCGTGTCTGAGTTCTCCATGACGGCCATGAGGATATATTCGGCAGCGATGAGCACGGTTCCCGTGTACTCAGCGTTGGCAGGAATGGGGAGGCCCAGACACGTGCAGATGGCGACGGGCACGTCGATGACCACGTGGTTCGTCTGATACAGCAGCGCCAGTAGCTTCTCCTGTGTAGTGTCCGGGTCCTTGACCTTGATGTTGCGAACATATCTGGTCAGCGACTTGACGAGCCCGATCATCTCCCTGGCGCACTTCATGCCCTGCTTGGCGGCCTTGGCCGCAACCGAGAGCTTGCTGAAGACCCCCAGCGTGGCAGTGTTAAGCACCGCAATGGCGGTCGTCGCCGCCTTGTACGTCACCTCGAGTCCGCAGTCGTCGCTTTGGCGGATGCACTCCATGCTGCACTCCACGGGATATGCGATTGGACACTCGGCCCAGCACGTTTTCAGCGTGCTATCGAAACCCCGTGGGCAGGTGCTTGCGATGTGGGCCTCGCGGTAGCACGCAGTGTCGGAGGCATCGCCGATCGCTGGGCCCACCCAGTTCCTGTACGTCGACTCGTACATGTCCGTGCCCTTGACCGTTGGGTCGAACACAATCCCGGTGGCCGAAGACCCGGAGGACGGCAGGCCCACCGCCATAGATCCAGCGGTCACGTACCCCGACGTTGACCCGTCCGCGCTGAAAGACGCCACCTCCTCGGATCGTTTGTTTGCGGCGGATGCCTCGGTCGAAGATGGGTTGGAGGCCGTCGATGCCTTCACAGCGCAACGGCTCACAGCAGTGGCCTCACAGCTAGCCGCACCGGCAACTAGCACCAAGGCCGCAAGTACCCCAGTGTACCGAGCCATGCTGACACCCAAGACGATCTCGAGCGTGTGGACCCGATTGTGACGGCCGCAGCAAAACGAAGAATGCCCTTTTCATTGTGCGGCCAGGCGAGCCCCGCACGCGCTCCCCTTCTCCCCATGAAGCGCCACCCGGCCAACCCGGACGGGCGTTTTGTTCTCTTCTCGTCGAGCGCGGTTGTTATCAATTAAAAGCCAGATGGAAATGAAGAGCTGCTCGTGATGATCTGGTAGTGATGATAGAAGATGATGCCACCGTTTTAATCGCGTGCTGTAATAGCGCTACGTGGTGAGGAGTGGGGTCGCTTCATGACGTGGTCCGCTTTTTGCGCTTTACAGCGAAGCTTTTGGTGAAGGTGATGATCGGCTTTGGGATGGTGCGGCGGTGGCACTTGATTGACGGCGGCCTTTCAACTTCGCACCGTGTGCCACGATGCGGGTTGCTGAGTCTGTAGCACTTGCCACGAAGCTATGCGCGGCTCTCTCAACGGTCTGTGCCAGGCCATCCAGCAACCACCCCCAAAAGAAAACCGCCACAGAATCGCCTACGAGAGTACTGCAGTATCCCACCGGGGAATGGGTCGAGTCCTGAGCTGGAAACACGATCTTGACCAGGTGCTTCAATTGCGGCTGCCGGCATGGGACTCGCTGCACTGTGCTACCAATTAACGAACACGTGCCCAAGCTTACAAGTGGGGCGCATCCGCGGGGGCATGGCTGGATGCCACGATACAACCAGAGGGCAGATCCGTCAGCAGCGCGGTGGGGAAAGAGCAGCTCCAAGCTGCCAGCACCTAGGCTCAGCCCGACCGCACGCGTAGGCAACTGGCTGCAGAGCCCTCAGTATTTGAGCCCTTGACGCTGCACGCACTGCAACAACTCACCCGTGATTCCACCGAGTTTATATCCAGGTGTATCCAGGACAGAGCAGCGAAATGTCGTTGGTGGTGTGGTGGTCGCGGGAATAACGAGCACGGACCTGGATTTGAATCCTCGCTCGTCGTCTTGGCGATGACGCGGAAGGTGCGGTAGTGTTCGCGTTGCGCGACACGATAAGATGGGCGGTCTCTCCGAGTGACTGGTGAAAACCGCGGAGTGACAGCAAGCTCTCGACTGTCAAAGTCCTACCGGTAGTGCGATTTGGCCACAACGGCGAGAAGTCTTTGCAAGGCGTGCATCACCCTCGTAGGTCGCGATGCAATTGTAACAGACACGATGTCTGAATGTAGATCGCCGCGGCTACCTCGTCTCGCTTCGGAATGGCGAATCACAGGCCCCCAGTGTTTAATCAGTTCCATTACACGGCTGCAACATTTCTCGACACCAACGCACGCTACTTGTGCGGTTTGATCTGGGCGGACGGTCCCCCATCCACTAGTCAAAGATAAACGGGCTACCTAACTCACATTCAGAGCAGCGCTCAGCTCCAAGTGGCCGCCCTCTGGCGCACGCGGGACCCACAACTTCAACGAGCCGCCGCCCGTACCGGGAAGACCCAGGAAACCCGGGCGCCAGCGGTCCAGGTACAGCGTCTTGCCACCCAGCTCCGCCACCGTCGATGTCCACGTCGCTGTCGAGCCAGCATCGACGTCTACGCTGTCGATCTGGTCACCACCAGAAAGCACGTTCACGCTCACATCCTCCGTGTCCGTGCTGGTAAAGGTGATGCTCACAACGCCGTCGCCGACCTTCGTCCACGTGCCCGAACTGCTGTTGAAGGCGTCACCAACCGTGGCCATACCTAGAGCGTCTGTCGCGCTGCCATCGTCGATGTCACCGACGAACTTGGTAGGCCCGCACATTGGCTGCACGAACTCGGACAGCATCGTAGCAATACCGGTAGGGTCCAAAGCGCCAAAGATGCCCATGCCCTTGTCAGCCACCGTGACCGCGAACTCCTCCGCCGATAGCCTCGAGCCATTGTTGCTCGTGCCCGTCTCCACTAGGTCGTCCACGATCACGCCGAACGTCTTGCGCAGCGTATCACGGGTCCCATACGCCGTATCCTCGTCCGACTCCGCGATGAGCTCCTCCATGCAGTTGTTGGTCACGATGGGGATCTCGTTGAGCACCAGGTCTGAGTTGCTCATAGCCACGCGCATGTCGTCCTCCGAAATGTCCGGGTTGGCCTCGCGCAGATCCTGCACTTTCATCCACGTCTTGTCCGTGAGCCGCTTCAGGTCGAATCCGCACGTCGAGTTGGATTCGAGAGCATCCTGGAGGGAGGTGATCTCCGTCTCGGTAAGGTTCTGAAGGGAATCCCCCGCTCCAATGTTCGTGATGAAGCTTTTGAATGAGTCCCAGCTCGAGACGATCGAGTCTGCACTGCTCAGCACCTCCTTCAGAATGTTCTCAGCAACCGTCAGCACCTGATCGGTGTACTTGGCGTTGTCGGGCACCTTGAGACCCAGACAGGTGGCAACCGCAACGGGCAGATCGATAATCACGTTGTCCGTCTGGTACAGGATCGCGAGCAGCTTGTCCTCCGACGTCTGCGGATCTGACACCTTGATGTTGCGGATGTACTTGTCCAGAGATTTGACGAGTCCGATCAGGCTCTTGGAGCACTTGACGCCCAGCTGGACGGCCTTAGCGGCGTTCTTGAGCTCACCAAAGACTCCGAAAGTCACCAGCGACAGTGCCGTCGACGCCACAGTCGAAATCTTGGTGATCACTTCCATCGCGCAGTCATCGTTCTGGCGGATGCACTCCATGCCGCACTCCACGGGATACGCGAGTGAGCACTGGGCCCAGCACGTACCCAGCGTGCTGTTGAAGCCCAGGGGGCACGTGTCCATCACGTGCGCTTCGCGATAGCAAGCAGAGGACGTTGCATCGCCAGCCGTGGGCCCCACCCAGTTGGTGTACGTGGACTCGATCGTACTCGTGGCCTGGGCTGTTGGGTCAATGACAATCTGGACGGCGGAAGAAGACGCGAGAGAGGAATCAGCCGACACAGATGATCCACTCGAAAGCGAAGAATCAGGCGACACCGACGCCTCGGACTCCACCATTGGCGTCTCCGTAGTTGCTGTAGTCTTGGCAGCCAGCAATACGCTCGGAGACGGCGTCATGTTTGGAGATGGAGCCGTGGTCGGAGACGGTGTTGTGGACTCCACGGCCAAAGTCTGGGTAGTTTCCGATCCCTTCGCCATGCATGCGGCTGAAGCCACTGCACCGGGGTTGACTGCACCGATGGCTACAACAAGGACCGCAAGCGCGGGCGCCCACTTGACCATTTTGGAGACCTGGCGCTGGAGCACGTGAGCAGCTCCGTGGTGCGGCTGCAGCAGACTGTTCCGTGAGGCGAGCTTTGCAAAATGAGCAATGGGGATGTGGGTCGATCTTGCATCCGCGCGCGCATTGCCACCGTTAGATTCGACTCTCTCTTGGTGCCGGGCGAATCTCACCAAGGGCTCTCCAGGGTTGCATTGACACCGGACCGGAGACGGTCTCCTATTTGTCGTGGTCGTGACACCGCACTCCCCCGTTTCACCAAGAATCTCCGCGGTGACAGAACCCAGCCGCGGGATGCCGTTGGCGAGATCTGCCTGTCGACGACGACCGTGGGGAGGCCTGCGGACGCTGCGACGCGAGCCGGTTCCCTCCACGGTGCAGGAACCGCGAACCGCTGGCGGATTGAGTGGCTGCGCTTTCGGGCGTGCAAACTTGGCGGTGGATCGCGAGGCAAGTGTCCCGGCTCTCCGAGGCTTGGCCTCTCTCCGCATCCGCCTGTTCGAACGGAAGGTGACGGCATGATCGCGATCGGGATGGTGTCGACTCGGGCTGCTCGATCGGCTGTCCATTTCGAAACCAAACAATCGACTGAGCAGTATGCGTTTTGTAAGGTTCATCGAGACTCGGAAACGAAAAAGGATGAAATGGAAACACCTTGTTCAGCTGGGCTGCATTTCTGTCAAGGACATGTGAGTTCCGACTCGCAGCTCCGTTGCCACTTTGCATGACCCACATTTCAACAGTCCCTGTACAGCTCAGCTCTCGCACGGAACCAAAGGTCATTGGACCACCGACCTTGTCCGAGGTGCCAGTGTCCTGTCAAGTTGCCAACAGAGGGCGCTCGGAGCTGGGCGACGGAACCAACGGGCACGCTTTGCCGATGCGCACAGTTATTGGCGAGCAGCCAGATACTCACCTCGCCGATGCAGACTACAGGATTGGGCGCTGTCCGTCTCTGTGTGGAACCCGTGCACCCACAGCAAGGCAGAGATTGATGCGCAGAAGTACATGTCCGCCGGGAAGGTCATGGTCGTAGAGTTCCCGGAGTCAGCCTGTGAAAATAAGCATACTAGTACGACACACGTCTATCACTGACAGAGTAAACCTAGTTTCATTTTCGAACAGGCAAAACAAGTTCAATTGCAGTGCACACACATGCCCCCAAGACAGCAACGCAATCGTAGGGTTCACTGAAAAACAGAATCTCTATCGTTTCGGAACCCTCAAGCAACGACAAACATCTTTTGAGCTGATATCATCCCCGACATCCTCAGCAAAGCGAGAACTCTAACTCTCGTTGAGAACCGCGTTCAGGTCCAGGTGACCCCCCTGCTCCGCGCGAGGAAGCCACATCTTCAGCGAGCCGCCGCCCGTGCCTGGCAGACCGAGGAAGCCCGGGCGCCAGCGGTCCAGGTACAGTGTCTTGCCGCCAAGCGTCGTCACATTCGACGTCCACGTCGCCGTGGCGCCGGCAGCAACATCCACGCTGTCGATCTTGTCACCACCAGACAGGACATTCACCGTCACGTCCTCCGTGTCAACGCTCGTGAAAGTAACGTTCACGACACCGTCGCCCACCTTCGTCCAAACGCCCGAGCTGCTGTTGAACGCATCGCCAACAGTGGTAAGACCCAGCGCGTCCGTCGCACTACCATCGTCAATCTCACCGATCATCTCCGAGGGGCCGCAAATAGGCTGCAAGTACTCCACCACCAGACCCGCAAGACTCGTGGGGTCCCACAGCGACACGTAGATGAGCGCCTTGTCGGCCGCCGCGAGCGCGAACTCCTCCGACGACAGCGTCGAACCGTTGTTGCTCGTGCCCGTCTCCACCAGGTCGTCCACGATCACGCCGAACGTCTTGCGAAGCGTGTCGCGCGTCTCGTACGCCGTATCCTCGTCCGACTCCGCGATGAGCTCCTCCATGCAGTTGTTGGTCACGATGGGGATCTCGTTGAGCACCAGGTCGGTCTTGCTCATAGCCACGCGCATGTCGTCCTCCGAAATGTCCGGGTTGGCCTCGCGCAGATCCTGCACTTTCATCCACGTCTTGTCCGTGAGGGTTTTCATCTCGTAGCCGCACGTCGAGTTGGAAGCAAGGGCTGACTTGAGGTCCGTGATGTCGTCGTCCTGCAGCTCTTCGATACTGGCAGCCAGGTCGTTGCTGGTCAGCACGTCCATGAACGTGTCCCAGCTCGAGACGATGGTGTCAGCGTTGGAGAGCACCTCGCGCAGAAGCAGCTCTGAAAGTACCAGCACCTTGCCAGTGTATTGCATCTTCTCAGGCACAGGCAGACCCAGGCACGTCATAACGGCCACGGGCAGGTTGATCACCACGTTGTCCGTCTGGTACAAAATGGCCAGAAGCTTGTCCTCAGACGTCTGCGGGTCACTTGTCTTGATGTTTCGCACGTAGCGCACAATGTTGCGCATGAGACCCATCATGCTCTTCGCGCACTTGACACCCAATTGGACCGCCTTCGCCGCCACCGAGAACTCGCCGAAGACACCCAACGTGGCAGCAGTCATGGCCGTGTTGGCCGCCGCTGTGACCTTGTACGTCACCTCAAGACCACAGTCGTCGCTCTGACGAATGCACTCCATGCCGCACTCCACAGGGTACGCCAGCGGACACTGCGCCCAGCACGTGCCCAGCGTAGGGTCGAAACCCAGCGGACAGTCGCTCATGATGTGCGCCTCACGGTAGCATGCGGCCACCGAGGCCGACCCGAGGTTGGTCCCCACCCAGTTCGTGTACGTCGACTCCACCGTGCTTGTGTAGTTGATCGTAGGCTCAAACCCGACTGTGACGTCCGAGGATCCAGACGAGGATGTAAGATACTCCACGTCGCCGTACGATCCCGAAGACGAAGCGTCCGTATTCGCCGGGGCAACGGTCCCCGGGTCCACGGAGGAAGAGCCGCTCGACATCGAGGACGCTTCGGCTGCTGGAGCAGGCGTTGAAGAACCCGCACCCACCTGAGTCACATCCTCGTTGCTAGGAGCCGAAGTCGTGACAACCGGGGCAGGCGTCGTGGACCCTGCACTGGAAGAAGCAGTCGAAGCCTCGCTCGCCGGGGTCGTCTCGCTGATAGGAGCCGTGGTGATGGCAGGCGCGGACGACTTCACGCCGCACTTGTCGGAGGTGGCTTCAATGGGGAGCGTGGCGTAGACCGCCAGGACGGCCACGATGGCAGTCCACTTGACCATGTTGCGCTCCTACCGATGCGTCGGGAGCTGGAAGGGGGCGCGGAAGTTTGTGTGAGTCCGACGCTGCAAAACGAAGAGTGAGTTTCGGGGGCGGCGTTGCGTCTTTTGTCGGGCCGCGCAACCTGCTTCTTCGGTGTAGCGAGCTCAAACAGAGAAGGAGAGAGGGCAAGAAGGCGAGAGCCCCGCAACTTCCATGCACCAAGGGTATCACCGCGCACTCACGCAAAGAGGGCCATGAGCCGAGACCTTGTGCCTCCTTCGATCAATAAGATCCCGGCAGAGCCGGGGGAGGGGGATCAGCGCGTAGGGATCGGCTCCTCTTGACCATCGGGAAAGCGCTCGTAGCTTTGCCGACACCGCGTGCATGTGCATGGGGGAACGCGGCGGGCGACCTCTACAGGTACAAACAAGAAAGAGGAGGCCAGGCCGCACAACGGAGCCAGATTAACCTTGCAGGGGATGCGATTAGCGTTAATCGCTAGTGGAGAGGGGCGCGTCCTCCCCGCGCTGTTACCTGATGGCGCGAACCAGGATGGCCTTCGAGATGGTGACGTGGGTGCACTTCTCGAGATCGGATGCAATATTCCGTTGCGTTGCACAGGTCTTCAAATGCGAGCTTGTAGCGGAAATGAATCCGTACCAGGCGAAACCTGTTCTGAAGGCTGTCGAGGTGTTGATGACACCGCAACACGGCGAAAAATATCAAGTTCGTTCGCCCGCGCTACGCTATCTCGAGATGGACGGTCAGTTTGGGCATGCCTGCAGGAAGCACGACTTCCTTTGTCCCTCTCCTTGCGCGGTTTGGCGCGTGGCTTACCTTCGCTCCAGCCCGCGAAAACGCCAGCGCCGCCGCCACGGGAAACTGCCCTCCAAGATGCGGCAAAAATGTGGTTGCGTGGCGAGCCCCGGCATATTTGTTTGCTCCAAGAAGGCCGGCGTCGACCATATAGCAGCAGAATCCTCGCTTACATGCTGACAGGCGCACTGCTGTTGGTGCAGCAAACGTCGCAACGAGCCTGTGCGGGGTTGCCTACATGTGTAGAGCGTGCCTGCATCCAGGTGCCAAGATGCACTGCCGGCGTTTCAGGAACCCAGCCTGGGCTCTTGTTTGAGGTCCCATCAATGTCGGAAGATCTGCTTTTGTGGCAGGGGCGCCTATCATTGCCATTGCGCCAAATGCAGCCGGAAAATGACGTCGTTGGCTACGTACCGGTACTTCAACGCGACAGCGAACTGTTGGATCCGCCGCGAGCTGCCATGGTTGGATGCAACGTAGCGAGCTGTCCCGGATAGCTGCCTCGACCGGCAGCAGACCAGCTTGGGCCAACCGCCACGACGCATTCCCCTTGGTCGTTCCTGCCGTGACTGACGTCGCCGAAGCCACATCCCTGTCTTTGCCATGCCATGTGCTTTCGCTGCGTTCGCTCCCCATGCCCCAAGATCTTGAGCGGTGATATGCAGTCCTCTCGGCCAGCCGATTTCGGAGCTGCTCGCTTTTCAGCGTGGTGCATGGCTGTCCGTAGGACCTACCGCAAGCTTGTGGCTGATTTCAGAGAAGGGAGGGACTCCATGGTGGACTTTGCATCGCGACCGGTGTCTCGCAATGATCCATTTCTGCTACGAGTCCCCAAGCTCTCAAAGCGCTCATTTGTCAAACAGTACCGTGGCTCGGTGCACCAATAATTGTGCCAATTACCTGGCGTGCCGTCACAAATGTCGATGCGCTCGAGAGATATGGCTGCAGGTGATGGCAGCACCGTTTTCGTACAGTAGGCGGAGCCTGGCCGGCTCGCATTTGTGTCTCGTCAATCGGAACCTGCTTGCCAGTCGAGCAGGCTTTCGCTAGGCGCCCGCGCTGGACCCAGTGCTTTGCCCAGGACGAGGACTGCCACATTTGAGACACTGCGCTACGGTTTCGAGTAGCGTTGGCATCGTGCATGCATCGTGCCATCTAATGTAGTGCACGATGCATGCACGAAGTTAACGAGAAACCTGGAAAAAAAGGTTGGTTATGGTTTTCGGAGCTTGGTCTTCCACACCGTTCATGTAATCTCCCGCAGCGAGCGCAAGGTGGGGGGATCTGGAGCCGCCGTTTCCCTGAAGTCAGCATGATCTTCATCGCATGCATCAGCCCAAAGACTGTCTCCTCCCTCTGCAGTAGGCTGGGTATCTAGCAGGTTGGCGCTGTGGTTGTTGTGAGACTCGCCACTTCTGTTCACCTCGTCACCATCGGTGTCACCTCGGGAACCCAACTCATAGCTATTGTCGATGTCGATATGATACAGGATTGGACTGGTTGCAGTTTTGTCACTGGCATTGGAGTAAGCTCACACAAAACCGATTTCTCGACACGCTCGAGTACGCCGATTGCGAGGAGTGATCAATAGCACAATCATACGCATTGAGGGCTGCACAGTTCGTCAGAAATGTCGTGAATAATGGTGCAACGATGCACGATTGAATGGTGCGCTGCATCGTGCAGCATCATGCACAAAATGGCACGAATACAATCGTGCCACGCTGCCAACACTAGTTTCGAGTCTCCGACGACGGCTCTTTACCGATGGAAGTGGCACGGAACGCTATTCGGTGCTCATATTTCTGTGACTGGCGAAGACGGTACCTTCGAGCGGCTGCAACTGGAATTGCGGCTGCAGGCGGTAATGCCTACATAACCAACCCAGATCCGCCGAGGAGGGTCGGTGCCGGTCACGTCAGTGTGTCCGAACCCCCTAAGCTGGCGGAGCTTCAAGCTACATCGCTTCACCAATAGATTACGGTACGCGTCCACCAAACACTCCCCGAGAAATCCTTCGCGGTGACGTAGCTGGCGAACTAGTCTCAATTGCCTATGCAGGCGATAACGGATTTCGCTGAACGAGCTGAAAGTTCGCTCTAACTCCTCGGCACACGCAGTGGAAATGAAATCGATCCGCATCGCCTTGAGCGAGTTCTTTTCGCCCTTGTGTCACCTTTTGCTAAGGCTGAGCTAACGACAACCTTTGCATGGGCAAGCTAATGTGACGTCCTTGACGAGTTTTCGCAGTCCACAGTAGTACGGTGAAAAACGGCAAGGGGCTATACGTGACTCGATGGCGTATTCTTGATTGGGCTTTCGGTTTCCTAGAGGAACCACTGGCAGCAAAAGATCGAGGTACGATGCTACTGCCGGTGAAGAAACCACAAGCGACAAACTTCACACAAACGGTTGCATTGCTGCACGTGCTCATTCACAGTGTACCTCAACGAACAGGAAACCAAAACCTTATTTCATCTATCCGTCTCCGCGTTTTCGCCTTGTAGTGCAAGAACGTCTAGCTAACGTTCAACACAGCGTTCAGCTCCAGGTGGCCGCCCTCCGCCGCGGTAGGAACCCACAACTTCAGCGAACCACCGCCCGTGCCAGGCAGACCCAGGAATCCTGGGCGCCAACGGTCCAGGTACAGCGTCTTGCCGCCCAGCTCCGCCACCGTCGAGGTCCACGACGCAGTGCCACCGGCGTCCACGTCCACGTTGTCGATTTCGTCTCCACCCGACAAGATGTTCACCGTAACATCCTCCGTGTCCGTGCTTGTGAAGGAAATGGTAATGCTTCCATCACCAGCCTTCGTCCATGACCCCGAGCTGCTGTTGAAGGCGTCTCCAACTGTGGTAAGACCCAACGCGTCCGTTGCACTGCCATCGTCGATCTCACCGATCATCTCCGTGGGACCACAAATTGTCTGTAGGAACTCACCCGCAACGAGCGTGATGCCGGTAGGGTCGACGACAGAAAAGATGGAAAGGCCCTTGTCGGCCACCGCCAACGCAAAATCCTCCGTGGACAGCGTCGAACCGTTGTTGCTCGTGCCCGTCTCCACCAAATCGTCCACGATCGCACCAAACGTCTTGCGAAGCGTGTCACGCGTCTCATACGCCGTAGCTTCGTCCGACTCCGCGATGAGCTCCTCCATGCAGTTGTTGGTCACGATGGGGATCTCGTTGAGCACTAGGTCCGAGTTGCTCATGGCCACGCGCATGTCGTCCTCCGAAATATCCGGAGTGGCCTCGCGCAGCTCCTCCACTTTCATCCAGATCTTGTCCGTCATGCGCTTCATGTCGTAGCCGCACGTCGAGTTGGACGCCAGCGCAGATTCCAGGTCCGTGATGTCCTCCGCGCCCATGTCCTGGACAGAGTCGCCGACGCCATTGCCAGTCAGGAAGCTCTTGAAGTTGTCCCAGCTCGAAATGATCTCGTCACCGTTGTTCATAACGTCCGCCAACACCATTTCGGCGTAGGTCAGCACCTCATCTGTGTAGCCAGCCTTCGCGGGAACGTTCATGCCTAGGCACGTGGCGATCGTCACGGGAAGGTCCACCACCACGTTATCCGAGGAGTACAGCAGAGTCAGCAGCTTCTCCTGAGACGTCTGCGGGTCTGTCGTCTGGACGGTGCGGATGAATCGCATGATGTTACGGACCATACCGATCATGTTCTTGGCGCACTTGATGCCCAGCTGCACGGCCTTGGCCATGACCGCGAACTCACCGAAGACACCCAATGTAGCGAGCATCAGCGCCGAGTAGGCCACCGTGCCAACCTTGTAAGCAATCTCCGTCGCACAGTCGTCGCTCTGCGGGAGGCACTCCGTGGCACATTCCACAGGGGTAGCGAGCGGACACTGAGCCCAGCACGTGCCCAGGCTGCTGTCGAAGCCATACGGACACGTTTCCGCGATGTGCGCCTCGCGGTAGCACGTAGCACCGCCAGAGCCGATGGTGGGACCCACCCAGTTAGTGTACGTCGACTCAATGGTGCTCACAGCTGTAACAGTCGGGTCGATCTTGATCTCGATCGCCGACGATCCTGACGAGCTCAAAGTCACCGGAGCATCGGTACCTTCGACAACCTCCGAGACGGACGGTGTCGGCGTCGACGCTTCTTCTCCCACGGCGAGCATAGTGGTGAATGACTTCGAGCCATCCGTGGACCCCGCGGTCTCCGTATCGGGGGCAACCGTCGTGGCCGTCGGTGCCTCAGTCTCAGCGGCCGGGGCAATCGTAACGGCGGAAGGTGCATCCGTCTTCACCCCACACTTTTCCGTAGCGACTGCGGGGTTCATCGCACTGGCAGCGATCGCCAGGCCGGCGAGCACCACGGTCCACTTCGGCATCTTGACGCACGGGAGTCTGTCGGGTCAAGAGGAGGGGATGCTCGCAGTGTGCAGCAGACTGCAAAAGAAGGAATGAAAAACGCCGATGGCAACAGCGCGCTCACAGGACCCAGGAGCTGAGAGAACAAGGGCTCAGCAGAGGGTGCTTGGCCCTGTGCGTTTCCGATAGGTGGACCGCCCCGCCCATTATCAACATTCCCTCAAAGCCAGCGTTTGGGGCCATGCAACGGAGATTGGTCGCTGGAGCATCACCGGAAGCGGAGCCAAGCTTTGCAGGCGCAGTCCTGTTCTCTCGAAGCATACGGAGTGCAACGTGAAAAAAGAACCGCGTTGCACTCTCGACCGACTAAAAACTGTCACCGAACTCTTGAAGGGCTGAGATGGGCAGCCCCAGAAAGATCACTTTTGGGATGGGGCTCCAAGTCCGAGCATTCGTGCCGAGGAGAACCTATGCTGTGCAGGGCGGCGCTGCCAGCTTGGCGAAACGATCAGATGGCGCTCTTGGGCGGAGTCGTGAGTGTCATGGGCAAGGATGTGGGCAACGGGCGCGCGATTGGGCGCAGTCCGTCCGACGCGGAGCGGGTCATCGGTGCTGGCGAGCTGCGCTGGTGACGCCCACCAAAGCTCCGCATCGCGAAGATTTCAAGGAGCTGTTTGTTTGCATCTGCCCGCTGTAGAGCATCCCTGTGACGCGAGACCGGCTTGCTAGTTGACTCGGGCGCCGTGCTTGCCCGCGGGAGCGACTTTCTGTTCGTCGCCGAGAGGACCTCCTCGCTGCTAGCGAGGAGCCGAGCGAGGAGGGGCGCGATCTACTGTCGAGGCACTTAGCATCGTAGGGGATGCGAGTATTGACGCAAATACGTTTCCTTCACCGGGTCAGCTTCGCTTGGATCCGTCCACATTGCTCCCAGTAGCTGGCTGGATTGGGGGCCAACGACGGCTTCTAGCCCGGGACAGCCAAACCCGCTCCCTGTGCACCAAGAGCCCAAATTCGTCCGGTCTTTTGCGCAGTACCCATCTCGAAAGAACACGCTGTGTGGCGGACTGCGGCTCGACCAAGCGCGCCATTTGCGCAGTCACTCGGGCAGCGTGGCTATTCGGATCGGATCGCGGCTTGGTAGTATCTCCATCCGGTTTCTCGGAACTTCCCGAGCTCTACTTGTTGACCTCGAGTTGGAGTTGGAGGGAGAAGCATCGTGGGGCTTGTAGCATGGACTCCTTTGACGAGAGCGGCAGCCTTGACGAGACGCCGGGTGCGTATTGGTAAAACCGCGTGCAACGGAGAAGACAGCTGGGCACCCGCTCGATTGTCGATATGCGGCGAGCAGAGGTCGCACAACCCTCTTTCAGCAGCCAGGACGACTGCGCTCCTTTCAGTTCAACTGGCGCTGCGCCTGACAGTTCATGCTGCCACCGGTCTAGGTGGGTATTGGTATGTGGCACGCCCCCTGGAGGTTTCCGAGGGTGACATGCGCGCTGTAAAGCAAGCCGTGAGCCAAGATCACCACTCAGAAATGCGGAGTCCGCCACTATCTAGAGCAGGGGCAAACGCAGCCGCAAATACTTTACCGGCGAGAATCCAAGGGGACATGCATGCAGTGCCCATCGTGCGTGCGCACTGCGTCAGCATCGAGGAAATCCAAGTGGGACCCGACGGAAGTCAAGTCGCGACCTCTAAAGATATGGAGCCGGGAAGTAACGGCTGCTCCAGCCACGCCCCAGACTTTATCCTGCCTCTGAACCAGTAGGCACAACCAGGGTGGGGTTGCTTCTCCAGGGCTGCAAGCCCAGTTCATTAGCAGACTTGTTTACCCCAGCAGCCAGTCTTCTAAGGCTCGCGCACCACGTAGCTTTCCTCGTTACTACCTGCAGAATGAAAGACGCCCGAGACTGGGCGGTAGCAGGCTGCCAGCAGTCCGGCAGAATGGTACGCGAGCCACTCCAGGACAACATGGCACGAAGGGCGTTGTGCTGCATGCGGCGTGATCACCGACCATGCTTGATGGGGGTCGCAAGATACATCAATCTTGGCGAGCGATAACGGCATTCCTACAAAAAAAAATCGGTTTGACGCACCTTGAGGCCAAAGCAAACAGAGGGTCGAACACCAGTTCGGTCACACCAAAGCACACAATGCGAGGCACTGCGCTGATCTTCAGCTTCAAGGACAGCAACCTCGAAGCTAGGCTTGCGCACTGCAGCCAGCCAGTTCGGTTTGCCTCGTGACCGAGCGAGCGAACACCATCTCACCTCGTTGGCAGGGCTCCGGCCGAGCCTTGACCACCCCTCCACCACGCGTGTGTGCCAGCTGCACGTAGAGGTTATCTGTAGTACTCCTGTTCTTGGATATGATGGCAAGGCTACGTGAGCGCTGGGGAAGTGGGAACGGCGATCTCCGAGCAAGCACGTTTTGCCAACGTACACCGGTAGCTTGGGTCAAACCCAGGAGCTACCAGCTTCGCTTCCACAACCGAAGAGGCTGGCCAGGGTGAGAGCGAGAAAGAGCTAACGAGCAGCAGTGGCGGCCTTCGGCGCGCACAGACATGGTCATCAACGAGGGCGACCTGGTGCTGGTGCGCCACGACCTGCTGATCTACGAGGCGGTGGTGCTGGAGATGGGGAGCTCGGGCGACGACCATGGCGCGAAAAGCAGTAGCAACCAGGAGGATCCGACGGCCACCACCAGCGGCGGCGCGCGCTACTTGGTGCAATTCCCCGGGTGGAGCACGTAGTGAAACGAATAGATGAACAAGGAGTACGCGATGTAGGACACGCCCGCTAACCGCGAGCAGCTGCGCAAGGTCAAGGAAGAGCTGGCCGTGCCGAGAGGCATGACGCGCCAGAACGCCATGACACGGCCACGGCGCCGTCCAACGCGGAGGGCGTGCCGCGTCTGAGCACCTTGATCAGCTGGATGAAGTCGCTGGACGACTCGCTCGCACGGCTGGACAAGCAGGTGATGGAGATCGTGCGCGAGGGCCCAGTATAACACAGTCACAAGGCCGACGTGGCCAACAACGTGAAGCGCATCAAGGTGGCTGTACGAGCGTTGACATGATTGCGAAAAAGGAGGTGACTTGGCTTGCCTGTATGTTTCGTATTCGATTGGTTGGGTGTGACTCGATGGAGTGGGGCCGGCAGCCATTCCGGTGAATGTGACCAACTGAGTGGGGCCGTAACTCCGAGTGATGGGATGCGACTGAGCAAGTGGGGTGGAGGCTGCTGCTCACAGGAAGTGACCAGCAGTAGTTGGAGCACAGCGAGCCGCAGAGGCCACGAGGAGGTCCGGTGCCAGGAGGTTTTATTGCCCGAGAGGCTTTCCTGCCTTGGAACCACCTCTATACAGCTCACTTCTCATTTGGCCACTCAACCAGCATCTGCCTTCCTCCCCACCGCAGCAACCGGCAGCATAAGCACCCAAGGGCAACTGGGCGAGCGGGCCACTCACTGCGCGTTTGTTTGCTGGCGTTCGTGCTCTTCAAGGAAGGAAGGTCGTGGGCTTGTGGAGGTGGAAGAAGGCTTGGCATCTTCATTGCGCTCAAACGCAGTGCGTTTTGCTTTATGCATCCGTACGGCACGATACTAAAGACAAGGAAGAGGCGAGACAAGGTAGCGCTTGGAATTGAAGGGGACTCACGCCGACTATTAGCGTGGTGGAGGTCGCATTACGCCCGAGAAGCATGGCGCAAGGTAGGAAGGTTACAGTCATGTACTAAGTGTTGGGATGTCGGCTAGCAATTGTTGCACCTCGGCCGTGGGAGTACGCGGCAAAACGACGTGAAAGCAGGCGTGCCAGTGTGGCTTTCGCACCAGAAAAAGAA
>JAADYJ010000383.1:0-23123 GCA_023338205.1 Halophytophthora polymorphica
ACAATTACCGCGAGTCATCACCAAGCTTCTGCAACCCGGTACTCGGCAGTGAGCGACGCGCCTATGCTCGTGACCATGACCATGAGGGTGACACTTGAGCCCATTCGCCACTCGAGAACAGCCTTCCACAGCACACAGTCGCTTTTCGCCGTGACGTCGGCAGAAACCACCGCGAACGCGAGCATTCTTGCAGTCTGGATCTTGGCAGCTGTGCACCCTCTCGCGATATCATGCCGGCCGTCGGGAAGGGGCCAGCTCCGCCACGAACTTGGGGCACTCCCTCCGATGTTTCTCCGCGTCTGGAGGGGCGTAGCGCCCATGCGAAACGAGGCGCTCGCAGTAGAAGCACAACGTGTTTCTACTAGAAACCGCCGTGAAGCCATTTCTAAAAAAGGCAAGTACGTTGCACCCCCTACCGAACTATTCTTGGTCGTGGCCACGCCTACGCAGCTCTACACTGGCGCGTCAAGACACCAGAGGAAGAGCTACAAGCCGCTTGCATCACGCCGCTAGAAATGAGCGCGAGAAGGCTACGTGAGGCCACGGGGACGACGCCTCGCAATGAAGCGGGTACATGGCGAAATAAGACTGGGCAATGCTTGACCTTGCGTGCCGGTTGGTCTTCTCAAGCTGTCGGGCACTGACCGCTACCTTTGCTATCCCTTGCTGCTGTCGACGCAGCTAGCACTCCACGAAAAGCCGGGCCCGACAGCGAACACGAGTATCTTCGGCGCTGCGTCGACCCGGTGCTCATGCCGCTGATCGAATCACTGCTGCTCTACCAGCCGGAGAGCATCTACGACTTTATCCATGACTACATGGACGAGCAAAAGTCAGCGCGGTTTGCGGGCTGCCCACGTGCCGTCGGCTATGCCAAGAAGCTCACGAACCGCCGCAAGATGGTCGACTTCATGTCCACGAGCGTGATCCCCGTTATGGACGAGCTGGCTCACCAGATCCTGCGCGAACGACCAAGTTCCGTTCGAGGTAGGCTGGTGATTCGATCGGAATTGGATTGTCTTGCTCTAAAACGTTTAGGAACTTGTGTTGACCTGGTCATCTCACGCTGTCATCTCAATATCCGTTGGAATGTGTAGGCTTCATAAAGAACGTGATGGCCGCGCAAGTCATCCGCAAGGCCAACGGCAAACTCGACGACGGGAAATCGAACCAGTCCGATCCCAAAGTCGTGCAGTTCCAACTCGATGACCGCGTCTTGTGTCGATACAAAGGCCGTCCGCGGTTTTACCCGGCCGTCATCACTGGCCTGGACGGCTTGGACACCTTCACCGTCTTGTACGATGACGGCAAGAGCGAGAGCAACGTTCACCGCGTATGTATGAAACCTCATCCAGCACCGGAAAATGTCAACAACAAGGTGGAACGGCATGAATCACACGCCTTGGACGCCGAAGACAACCAGGAACCAGATAAATCTGCTCGCGTGATGGACATCGTGCTCTTGATTATCGGAATCGATGGCGCTGGGAAGACGACACTGCTGTCCACGCTGCAGGGAGACCTGGACAAGGAGCACGTACCCAGCGCCGGCTTCACCTCAGCGGCGTTTCAGACCGAGACAGGGTCTGCCACGTTCTACGACCTAGGTGGTGGCCCCACGTTCCGCAATGTCTGGAAGGAGTACTACGCCGACGTGAGTGGCTGGCGCCGCTGTAGTGCCCAGGAGTGTCGTGAGCTAAGCCTGGTCTTGGCAATCACTTATCCGTGTGCTGTCGTGTGTGCACTGTAGACCCACGGCGTCATTTATGTGGTGGACTCGTCCAGCGAAAACGCCGTGCTCCAATCTGCAGCGGTATTGGAGGAAGCCATGGGCAACGTCACGATGGCTGGCAAACCCTTGCTTGTGTACGTGCAATTGCTGTGAAGCTTGCCAGAGCTGTAAGCGAATCGTAGGCTCTACGTGTTGGTCCTAATCCCATCCGTGTCTATTGTGTATCGCTTGCTGCAGCTTCGCCAACAAGCGTGACCAAGATACTGCGGTGCCCGAGCACAAGGTCTCCGAGTTACTACGTCTGGACAAGTTCCCGAATGCAAAGGTGGTGCCCTGTGTCGCCAAGCCATCAGTGCACGGTGGCGTGGTAGACGGCCGTCTCGAACCCGGACTGGAATGGCTCTTTGCCCAAGTGCACGGGGATTTCGACGCGCTGGACGACCGTGTGCAGCAGGACCTGCTCGAGAAGAAGAAGTTGGACCAACAACGCCGCGAAGAGCAGCGAGCGCGGGTCTCGCGCTGGAAAGAAGAGAGGGAGCAATCACAGATGGAGCTGCACGACAGGGCGTCCGTAGAAGGAGAAGAAGCTGCCAGCACCACTAAGCAAGCTGCTGCAGAGAACCCCGAGGACGCTGTCATCTACTGCTCTAACTGCAGCACGGAGCCGGCCGTCACCAAGTGCGCCGCGTCCAAGTGGATGCCAGTGTGTGGAGACTGCGCGGCTTCTCTTCGAAACCAGTGACGTCGCATGGGAGAAGGCCAGTCTGCTCTCTAAGTTAATGACTACAACATCGGCTGAAGATCTAGAGACTGCCCTCTGCTCGTTGCTGACCGCTACTGACCTACTCGGTTTAAGCGGAAGTCACCCTCTCCGCTTCTTGCCGCCCTTCTTCTTGCCTTGGCCGCGGCCTTCCTCTTCCACCACCTTCTCCTTCTTGGACCGTGCGTTCGAGACGATCTTGTCCACGTTCTCCTTCTTCTTCTCCTTGCGCTTCTCCTTGCGCTCCCGCCGTTTCTCGGCCGCCTTCTCCTCCTTCTCTAACCGCACGCGCTCCGCTTCTTGTTTTTGAAGCGCAGCCTCCTCTTCCTCCTGCTGTGCTGCTGCATTTACCTCGGAGTTGTGGTTCTCCTTGCTCTCAGTGGGCTCTGACTCTGGCGTCTCAGCGGACCTTGTGCCTGGATCCAATGCGTTTTCCTTCAGTTTGCCAGCAGCAAGGAGTTCCTCCCGAAGCGCCTTCTCCATTTCCTCTTCCAGGTCGCCCATGTCACTGAATACGCCGAGCTCCTGCTCCTTCTCGCGGTGCTTCTTCGACGTGAGGTGGTTCTGCAGTTGCTTCGTGGACTTGAACGTCTTGCTGCACAAGTCACAGAGAAGCACGTCCGAGTCCAGCTTCTTGCGTAGCTTCGCCATCTCCTGCTGGATGTCTTGGTCCGCAAGCCGACTGGTCTCCATGCTCTCACTCGCCCAGCGCTCCTGCTCCTGCTGCTGGAAGGCGAGTCGCTCCGCGTCGTAGGCCGCTTGTTTCTCGCGCTTCTTGGCCTCCTCTTCGACTCTCCGTCGCTCTTTCTCCTTCTCCTTTTGCTTCTGAAGGGCTCGAACACGTGGGTCACGACGGCACACAAAGTCTACGAGCTCACGCACTTCCGAGGTGAAGGCCTTCCGCGCCGCATCGCGCAGCTTCTTGTTCTCCTTCTCCATGGCACGTCGCACCTGCCGCGTGGGTGCATCCGTGGTCTTGTACTCGTCCACATAGGCAAAGTTGCGCGGGGTCGTGTAGCTCTTCCAGTGCTGGTAGAAGTTGTTCACCTTGTCCTTGTCTGCCTTGCCAGTGCCGAGCATCGGTGCAGGTGCTTCGCCACCGCTTTCTCGATCCAAGGCATCGATCTGCTCGTGGTATACACGGACATTAGCGCCTTTATCCACAGCAAGCGAAGCAACAAGTACGAATGCACCTCATGCAGACACATAATGCAATAGTGGGAGCTGTGGGGAGCATGTTTACCTTCTGGAAAAGCTGTCCGTAGACGGAGTAGAAGCTCTTGTCATCCGTGCCAAAGCCCGAATACACTGACGCACTGCAGCACAAACAACAGCAGACCCGTCAGTCCTGCACTGCAGCGCCAATCGCAACTGGGCGCTTGATAATACGACGCAAGCGGCGAAACATGTCGCCAAGCAGGCCACGCACCTGAAGTAGCGGAAGAGGTTGAGCTCGTCCTCGTCAGCCTCACCGCCGCCGTCGTCGCCGCGCAGGATCTGTTCGCGATGGTCGTCGTACCATTTGCGCTCGTGCGCGTCGCTCAGCACCTCGTAGGCGTTCTGGATGCCCTGGAACTGCTCGGTGGCCTCCTCGCTCGAGATGCCGTTCTTCTGGTGCTTGTCCGGGTGCCAGCGCAGCGCCTGCAGCCTGAAGGCCTTCTTGATCGCCAGCACGTCGGCATCACGCTCCACGCCCAGCACCTCGTAGTGGCACTGCATGCTCCGTATCAACCGCTCGTCCCGCTCTCGTCTTCGGGCTCTGCCTGCAGACTCTGCAGCTCCAACAAGGCAGCTTCAGCTCCGACTCGCGTCTGTCGGCCACCAGCTTCGAAGCGATGGACCCGTCGGTGGCATGAGTACAGTACTCGTGCCACCGAATGAGTGAGTGATGGTCATTATTGCTCACTCATGGCTAAGTTCTTGGAAACGCTGAAATGGCAGCAAAAGACTCGGATATGGGCATGGTCAAGCATATTCTCCGTGACATGTGGCACGGTGTTCCTGCCGTGGACTGCATGTCCGGGCTCCGTGCTTTGTGGTGCTACATAGTGGCAACTCACTCACCCGCTGGTCAACGATCGAAGACGCGAGGCGAGAGGGACAGACGTTCAAAGCGCACATCGATCACTGGTCAGCGCTACACTGCTGTCCCGTAGTGTCCTTGGTCACCAGCATGAGCATCACCTGCATGAGCTGCTCGTGGCGACGGCGGTCCTCCGCGCGCTCTTCTTCCCGCACGGCGTCGCGTCGTCGCTGCTCCTCGCGGTCTTCCGCCCGTCGGCGCTCTTCCGCCTCACGCCACTGCTTCCGCTCTTCTTCACGACACGCACGCTCCTCTTCCCACCGAGCGCGATCCTCCTCGCGGTCCATGTCGCGCTGGTGTTGCGACTGCAGAATGGTCTGCAGCACTGCGGCCAGCAGACCGTCAGTCGACGTCGACGCACTCGGCGATGGGGTGAAACTTCGACGCGGAGCACGCGGTTGAGTCGGCGTCGGTGCCGCAGGGGGCAGCCCTCGGACCGCAGCTTCCTCCCATTCGCCGCCAGTGTCCGCCGCGGCGCCCCCATCGCTCTGCTGCGTCGTTCGGAGCGAAAACATCTCCGTGTCCGCGGCCGTTTCGTCGAGACTCCCGGTGGTGCTCGCGTCGCCCGCGGACGGAGCCGAAGCGTCCCGCATCTCGCGGTGCACGGCCTGTGCGAGCGCGATCGCCGCGTGGTTCTTCATGCCGCGTGGCGGAAGCGTGGCTCGATACAGCCGCGAGAACTTCTTTTTGAGCGAGTCGCCCGTGCGGTTGTGGCCCGGCTGCTGCTGGTTGTGCAGGACCGCGATGGCGTCCCAGCCTTCGCGCCAGTGCGTGCGCACCAGCTGCAGCATGCCCGTGGCCTCGAGCTCCGTGAAGCCATCTCCACGGCGATGCACGCCCTGTGGCGAGGGGGCCCGCCGCTTCAGCGCGTGCGTGGCCTCGTCCATGGCGGCGGAGGTCGGAGCTGTTCGCTTGGTCGGCGTCATTTCGCGTTCTTTGCGGCGGCAGTTTGAATGAGGGAAAAGGGAGGGAAAACAAGAAGGAGATGGACCCGGTATACCGGATAAATATCGCTATGTGGTCCACACTGTGGATGCTTCAGTGACAGCTTCAACTTCAAATCTCGAGAGGCTATGACCAGCAATGCAACATGCAGACCCAGCAAGTCTGCCTTCTTGCTGCGCTTTAGCTCTTCAGCTCCTTCAGCATTTGGAGCCTCATCTAGCAACCTCGTCTACAGTACAACGCCGCCATCGTCCGCTCAACTTCTGGTGCCTCTTGCAGTCTTCCTCCTCTGCATCGTGACGACGTCGTCCTTGCTCGCTTCTCCACAGTTGTTGTCACCTCTCCACCAAAATGCATTGTAGTTGCCACACCTGGAGCTCAGAATGGAAGTCGGTGTGGAGTTGAAGAAGTCTGCAGCATGTGCTCTCGAGTCGCTTGCTTTGTCCAGCGCCGTGAATGGACACTATTGCACCGGGATTGCGCAACGAGCCACTGTACGAAACTTTGAGCACGCGGTGCGCATGTTCATGAGCACGCACACATAAGCGCCGACTGGTGTCTTCGTGTGCTGGATATAGCTCGTTGGTTCCTGCATAGCTGGCCTAGCGTTGCCCCAACACGGCACGTTGCGAGCCAATTCTACGCCTTCGGGTGGCTGGGCTGGCTTGGGAATGGAGACGAAGGTCAGCCACGGATCGAGGCGTAGTCTTTCGTTGCTCGGCGTGCTGGTTAACTTCTCCCTTTGGCAGCTGCGCTGTTGCTTGCTGTTCACGAGAGTCTCTACACCTTGACAGCGATGAAGCAGCGAGTAGTGCGGCGTCTAGGCGTGATGCCGGCCGCTTGGCCAGAAGTCGCAGTGCCGGCGCGTCAGGCCAGGAAGCTTGGTCAATGCAGACAGAGCGCGGGCACCTGGCTTCGTTGTTTTATTGGCGTTTCTGAATCAAGACGGGCGGTGTTTTCACCTTCGTCCTCTGTAGCTCGATCCATGCGCCTTTCAGCGCCAAGAGAGCATAGTCAACGTCGACGCTGCACCGAAGAAAAAGCGAATCAAACCGAGTGCCACGGTGCCAGAAAGCTCAGCATGCAGGCGTTCCAAACCGTCAGTCGTGGCGTGATCTCATCCGCAGAGGACAATGATTGCCAACGACCCTGCAGATAGCAATCCCGGTTGGTGAAAAAGCAAGGACAAGCTAGTCGCGGTCCTCACGGCCGCTCAAGCGAAGAGGAGAGCCCGAAGGCGAGCGCCGAACCCCGTCTTGTCGGGGTGACGCTGAAGCCGAGCGCCGTGGAGACGGCGAGCGCCGAGGAGACGGCGAGCGCCGAGGAGATCGCGGGCGACGAGGAGATAGTGAATACGCCTCAGGAAATCGCGAGCGACGCGGTGAACGCGAACGCCGAGGGGAAAGTGAGTGGCGAGGAGAGCGTGAGCGACGCGGCGACACCGAGCGAGAACGCGATCGGGATGAACGACGAGGCGGCGCCCTGCGCTCACGGGACCGAGAACGAGAGCAGCCGCGAGGGGTACGGCGACGCGGCGGCGACTGAGAGCGAGACCATCCGCCAGTGCGTGGGCCTCTTCCCTTCCTTCAATACGTGGAGAAGAACCAGAACACACACCACGGAAGCCATCGTTAGTGCCTGTAATCAATTCGTGGCCGTTTGCTTTCAAATTGAGTTGTTGCGGCGCGACCTCGACTAGAAACGTACCTCTCACGCTCGCGCATTTGGTCCGTGGACTTGCGCCGCTCCTGCGCGAACACTACGCGGATCTCACGGCCGTCGAGGCGCACGCCGTCCAGATTACGGCGCGCATCGTCGGCGTCGCGCTCGTCCTCAAACTCCACAAATGAGAAGCCCTTGGGCTCCCTACCACACGTTCCAGCCACCACAGGCGCACAAGCATTTCACAACAGCATAAACACGTTAGATTCATCTGCTGTGCACTCTTACCGCAGAGATTCCTAACGCAATGGCTTGCACAACGAAGCGGTTGCAACTTACTTGGTGTAGTAGTTCCTGGGGATGTACACGTCGCGCACCTCGCCATAGCGCTCAAATTCCTTCTTGATATCCTCAGGCCTGCAGCGCAGCCCAGCATCGGTACAGCACGTCATCACAAGCGCTAGTATGTCGAGAGCCGCAGTCTAACTTGGCAACCGCCACCCAACGTGGCCAACGACCCGGCATCTCTGGCGTTGCAAATGGTCCACACAGGCCGCACGGCGTCGCCGCATGGATGAGAGGATGCGGAAGACCCATATCTATATCCACGTACCGCATTCGGGGGCTGATGTTGCGCACCAGCAGCGAGACTCCGTTGCGTTCGCCCATACTCGACCTTGTCGCTTTGGCTTGCCTTTTGCTTTTTGGCTTGGATGCGCGCACTGGTGCAAAGCAACAAGGCTGGCGTGCTGAAAAACCCCGATTGAGGTTATATGCAGTGCTGCAGGATCTGTATCGTCAACAAGATCCGGTTCTTAACGCCGTAGACGAAGCGTTTGGCAGCCCAACTTACAAACTTGAGGCTATAAAAGATGATGGAAGGCCAAACGTGGCTAAAACGACATGTCGATACATGGCCGATAGGGCAAAGGTATGTCCGTACCGTGAATAGTATTAGATTTTGGAGAGCACGACCCACCACAGCGTAAAGCAGACGCAGCCCGCGATGACCAGCGCCAAGATGGAGTTGTTGCGCAGCTTCTTGCGGCGGATCTGCTCCACGAGCGAGTTGATGCCGGCGAACGAGCTACCCAGCGTCGCCACCTTGCCGTGCGACGACGTGAAGCGCGCGCGCTGGTTCTCCAGGGCACTCTTGGTGGCCATCGCTTGTCTGCAGGAGCAAAAGCACGAGTAACATGGTGAGCCTGGGTCGATCGCTTTTGATGCCGTCCCATATTCAACAGCGGCAAGTACAGGCAGATAAAAGTACGTACTCCATTATGCTGCTGGTCATGGAGCGTGATGAGTCCACTGCGCGACGCTCGTTCAGCAGCGAATCCATCTCCACGTCTTCCGAAGGTCCGTTCTTCATTCTGTCACCAAGGTCAACAACGCACACGAGAATTCAGTCTATAAAGTGAGCATAACGGACGCCATAGCAAAACGAATCCTTCGCTAGCGAGTACGCGTACGGGTGTCCAGGTGGCCAGCCCCTGCTCAGCAGAAACGTACCTGTTGCCAAAGAGCTTCTGCGAGTCGCGCTTCTCCTGCAGCGTACTCTACTCCACGACCACGCACGGCAGTTGAGTCGTTAGCAGATCCGCACCAACCAGTAGCCCACACTCCGGAAAATGCATGCACGCAAGTAAAGCAGAGTAAATTCCCTCTTCACTGCCCCACGTACCATCGAGCGACGGAACTCCGACTTGAAGTCAAAGTAGAGCTCGCGGTAGCGCTGCAGCATAGCGTCCTGCGTCTTCACAGACGATCTGCTCACGTGCGCACTCATCTCGTCAATCGTGTCCGAGAGCTGCAGCTCCCACAGCAATGATAGCCCGCGAACCGCCGCACGAGTGCATATTCGGCCCCACAACGCCGCACGTTATCAGAAAACCGCGCAGCTCGCACAGCTCAACGCCACGCAAACGCAACTCACCGACGCCAGCGCGTTCTCGATGTCCACAGCGAGCTCACGTTCGTCCGCCAGTTCCTCCGGTGGGTTCTCTGCCACAGCAGCACCACATTATCTCCACGTAAGTCGCCGCAATGTGTCGTATTCTCCCTCAGCAGCAGCAAAAAGGATCTGCCACACCTTCGTCGTAGACCGCGGACGCGGACGCGCTCGCGCGAGACGCCTCCCGGCTGATGGCCGTATATGCCGCGATCTTGTCCTCCAGCGTGCGCTCCGCCGCGCGCGCGTCGCGCCGCAGGTCCTCCCACGAGTGCGTCATGGTCTGCATCATCTTGGCCTTCCCTCGTTTCTCCGCCTTGGTCTTCTGCTTCCTGGTGCTTCCGATATTGCGAGAAACCTCATTCTGCGCTGCAAAAACACCTCATTGCCTCATTGTACCCACTTATTTCCGACATTTATCAAACGTTGCTCTACATTGTATATTTAGATACCTCAGCACCTCTTTGGGGAAATTGACATCGCCTCAACGGGAAGGTGCCAGGTGTCAGTGACATCAGAAGGGAGCGAGCCAAGCGCGGGAAGCAGGCGGAGATGAAGGGCGCGGCGCGGCGACTGGCGGCCTGCGTGGAGGCACTGCGGACCGGGAACCTGGGCGCGGCGGACCTGCAGAAGCAGCAGCGCGAGCTGTTGCTGGCGCTGTTCGCGGTGCAGCGGCTGTGGAAGCCGGAGCTGCTGACGGGCGCGCGCTCCGAGAAGAAGCGCAGCAAGAGCCACCACTCGCAACTCTTCCAGCTGCTGCTGGCCACGCTCATGGTGTACAGCGGGGGTCAAGCGGGGAGTGCGGGCGGCGGCACGAACAGTGCGGCCAGTCCCATGGCCATGGCACTCTCGTCCTCGAGCGCCAGCACCTCCGAGTGCGTCCACCGCATGCTGTGCGACCTGCTGGTGCGTGCCTTCGACTTCTCGGTTGTGCCCGTCATCAACGACGCGCTGGCGGCCAAGAACACATCGCTGTACGTACGCGCGTCGCTGGTCATGGTGGTCTGTCGGCTGCCAGTGCAGGACGCGCTGCCTTTCTTGCCCGAGGCTGTGGTCATTGCCAGCAAGAACGTGCGCACGGCGGACTACTACATGAAGCAGTGCCTGATCGAGAGCATAGCACACGCGCTGGAGGACGACTCGCGCCGGCTCGTGCCTTTCCACGCCGAAGCGCTCAAGATCGTGAGCAAGAGCGTCCAGGATAAGGCGCCCGAGGTGCGTCTCGCTGCGGCCAAGTTGCTGCAAGTGGTGGCCGAGCGCACGACGGCCTCAGTGGGCGCGTCCTCAAGCAGCGGGGCCGGCGGGAATGCTGGCGGTGGTGGAAGCAGCGGAGGTACTGACAGTAGTAACGGCAGCGGTGGCGGTGGGGGCAGTGCAGCTACAGCAGGTTCCGGGGCCGGTGGAAGTAGCGGAAGCGGTCACCATAGTGGTGCCAACGGCGTCTCATTGGACGCTATCCTGCAGATCACGGCCAAGGGCATGGACGACATCTCGCCCGAGGCCAGAAGGGCCTACTCGGTGGTGGTGGGCACGGTCTTGGCCAAGTTTGCGACCTCTTCGTCTGCGGAATCGGAGCTACAGAGCGGCACGGATACTAGCAATAGTGGAGCGCCATCGAAATCCATCGATGAGGACGCCGGTGGACGACCGTCCGTGGAGAGCGAGAGCGCAGCAGGTGCTGCCAGCGGTGGTGCCAGCAGCGGAAGTGCAGGATCCAAGTCCAAGATGGGGTTCAAGCTACCAAGCATGCACGTCCCCGGTATGTCGACCATCAACCTACCGTCGTCGTTGTCGCGTCGGAAGGCTGCGGCCGTGAACTTCTCCACGATTGCGAGCGTGGTGCTCTACTTCAAGGACCTCGTGGCGACAAAGTACCTCTCGAGCAACCCGAACCAGAGCAACGGCGGTATCCTCTCGTCCTTCTCCATCGCGCTCTGCAGTCTGTTCGAGCGACTTCCACCCGACTCGATAGGCGAGTCGCAGCTTCCTGACGTCCTGGAGGCGCTTTTGGCCATTCTTGACCACCCGTTCGCGCTGGGCGACCTCACGAGGGCGCGGAACGCCGTGTGCTTTGTGCTGCGCAACGGTATCAACGTGTGTCTGACAGAGCGTCAGCAAGAGGCACTGCTCGGCGCGTATCTTCAGAAGCTTAAGGACGAAGCCGTGGCGTCCGAGCCCAACCACCACAAGATGCTGTCCATTCTGGTGGAGCTAAGCCATCTGTTCCACGCAATGGGCGAGGCAACCGTGAGCCACGCTCGCGACGCCAGTTCGATCCTGCGGGGTCTCCTATCACACGAGAAGCAGAGTGTCCGCTTCCAAGCCTCCGTTGCGCTAGCTTCTCTCGTCACGGCGCTGCCCTACCGGCTGAAGAGTGTGCTTGCAGACTGCTTGTCTGGTCTCCGAGTTACAGCGGAGTTGCTATTGCGCGGCTCCGACGTTGGTGATCTGAGGACCTCCACTTCAGACGCAATTGGTGACGACGCTACTCAAGATGATGCCGCTAACATGCAGAGCAAGACGCACCTGTACGCGATTCAAGGACGATCCACTGCAATCGCCCACATTCTCCGCGCGGTCAAGCTTGAAGACAAGGGAGGGCTGGCGCAGGCGGTGATGAACAACATTTTTGCTATCGCCGAGGAGCTCATTGAGAGCCAATTCTTCAACGAGTGCGCAGACAGCATCTGGCTCACGTGCACGCGCGCTGGGTGGACGCTGGTGGGAAGTCTCGTGGCCGTCAATGACGAACAATGGACACAGGCCAACCTGGAGGAGCTCCTGAACCTCTGGCTCAAGTCTAGCGTGCTGCACAGTCGCGAGTCGTCGTTGGAGCTGTTGCGGATCGAAGCGGCCGTGATCGCGCTCCACGGGTTTCTTTGCAGTCGTCAGAAGCTCGCCGCTGACTTGGATGATGACGTCAGTCTGCTCGCGGGTCATGTGCTTCAAGTGTACTTGACGGCGACTCAGAATACGCTGAGTAACCCGCTCAAGCGACGTGGACAAGTGGCGCGATACCGGCTCATCGCGTGGATTATCAAGTGCTTCATCATGCTGCCGCCGATCTACAGTGACTCGTACATAGTGCTCCTGGACCTCATTGCGGAGTATACAACGGCGCAGGCATTGATGAGTCTCCGGCATTCGTCGCTGGAGCCAGCAGAGTCCACTTTCCTGCAAAGCGTGCTCGCCATCGAGGACGACACGCTTGAGATGGTGACCATTTCGCGACTCGTTCCGGGGGACTATCCCTGTGCCTTGTACTCGAGAGAGCTAAATCACTCTCTTGGGCTACAGCAGCGTGAGAACGCGCTCACCGACACAGAAGTGGAGGTGCAGTACATGGACAACTTCTGGGGGGCCATGTGCGAAGCGGACTCGGTGGGGAGCGTCTACAAGCGCCAGACGTGCAGCCCGTTCACGTACGTGCGCCTCGTGGACGTCAGCGTCCTCCTGTTTGGCCGGCTCTTTCATTTCGTCCCCGAGGATCTCCAGCTGCGGTGTCTCCAGCATTACGCCGGCGTCTTGGCAGACGAGCACGCGAACTGCGAGATCAACGTGTGTTCGCTGCTATTCGCAGTGATTGCAGAAGCGAAGCGCCTGGACAATGCCGGCGAAGGGGAATCAGTGCCGTCGCTGTTATCTTCCAAGACCTCGTGGCCGAAGCAGATGCAGAGTATGATGTGCGAGCTGATTCTGAGCGAAAACACCAAGGTCCGTCGCGGTGCTGGAGAGGCCTTGGGCATGCTGGCATCGATTCTTGACGAGGACCGCTGCAAGGGACTCATCATCGAAATTGAGAAGCGCCTGGTCGTGGACAAGCTGCCGTCGGGCGCCTCGAGCGCTACGTTTGGCGCCAACGCGGACCTGGACGCATCCGTGCTATCGGCAGGCGCGGCTTTTGCATTGGCGTGCATCAAACGCGTCTGTGGCTCACGGATCTCAGTCGACACCGGTCTCATCTTCCGCTTTGCTGGCGAGTCCTCACAGCCTCTACGCACGTGGATCCTCCACTCGTGGGGCATCATTCTCGAGTCAGTGAATTCGACTGGCGGGAACTACGAGCAGTTCGTGAATTCGACCTTTTCGCTGGTTGAGGCGCACTTGCTGGCAGGCTTTGCGTACTCCAAGGCGAACAAGAAGGGCCTGCGGTGGCAAACTAGCGCCAAAGTGGCGCTAGGACGCATCATCAACAATGTGGTGGCAACGCTGGGACCCGAGCTGGATGGATCCAGCCAACGCCTCAACGAGTTCTACGCCTTCTGGGGACTGCTTCGCCAAGACGGGAACCCGCGCGTAGAGCTCGAGTTCCTCAAGTTCCTGGAGCAAGTGGTCGTGTTCGTGCCCTCGCGGTTCCAAGCTGCTGATCTGGAGTACATATTGCGCATCATCTCAGACACGGCCGTGCTCAACTCGGCTATGTCGCTGTCACTGACGACGCCGCAGCACTCTGGTTCGCCCATCCTGGCTTCTCCGCCCAGCGCTACTCCATCGGTGGTGTCCTTGGGGGATTCTGGCGAGCAGAACGGACTAATCAGCGTGGGCACCTTCACGAATGGCTGGAGTCGCAGCATCCTGCAAAAAGTGGCTTTGTCCTGCATTCGCACGCTGGTGGAGCGCGACCCGACGCTCATTCGCCGCCAGAACCTGCTTTGCCTGCTCTTCTCGGCGCTTCACGTGGAGTACAACGCGCTGACCTGGAGCTACTTGCCGTGGCTGCACAGCATGTGGGACGTGCTCTCCTTCGCCTTTGTGGACCCCATCAAGGCGCGTCGTAATGGCATCGTTGAGCTGCAAAGCGCGCTCTTCACGCTGCTTGACGTCGAAGGCGGCGATCGCCAGGGTTCCGAGCCGTGTCTGTGGGCTCTCCTGTGTCGCAGCATTGCCATCGGGGAGTCAGCAAGCACGTTTTCGGGCGGCGACAACGTAGACCAGCTGATGGTGAGCCCCAAGGGCATGGACTCGGGCTTGGCGGGGTCAATGTCTGCGTTTGGCGGGTCGTCCGCCTCTGCGAATGACGGTGCATCGGAATGGACACCGACGGCGGGGCTAGACATGCCCAATTCGGACGAAAACACGCTATTGTCAGTGGCCATTGCGGCTCAAGTGGACATCTGGCGGGCCACGAAGGCTACTGTGAGCGACCTCATCGCGCTCATGCCCCCGCTCTCACGACAAGTGCGCCACTTTGCCGTGGAGTGCGTACTCCATGTCTTTGAGCTCATGATGGCTACGGCGCCTGTCATGGGGGCGGTGACGAACCAGGACAAGCAGCTCCACTTTGATCTGGTGACGTCACGGCGACATTTCCGCGAGACTCTTTCGAAGACGGCGTCCGCCAAGAACTCCAGCAGTGGGAACTTCTTGTGCATGTACCTGGACGAGTTCGTGACGCTTGCATGTCACATTGCCACCACGTCGGCCGACGGGGACGAGCTGCTCATGTTCCAGTGCGTTGGATTGCGTCTACTGAATGTCTTGGTGAAGAGCTTCGCCTCGGCGCGCGACCCGGAGGTTCCCACGGGCGATGCCTTCCTGCTCGACTCGTACCGCGCGCAGCTCTCATCTGCGGTCCGCCACGCTCTCAAGCAAGTCCAAGTAGAGTCTTCGTCCCCACTCGGGATGGCTTCCCCCGCCACACCAGACAGTGAAAGCAAGGATGACGAGAGCCTCTTCTACGCGCCGCTTCTACTCGAGGCTCACGCCGTCGCAGGCAAATGCGTCGCTGCGGGCCTCGTCCAGGACAAGGTAGCGCTCGGCCGCATCCTGAGAATGGTCGTGAATCAAGACTACGGCCACGCACACTTTGCCGGCGACGAGCTCACTCGTGCATCATTGGCACTCGCAAATCTGGCCGCAGTGGCGGAGCTACTAACTACCAGCGTTGAGGCCGCAGTCAAGCACAAGGACGCACGCGACGACGACCGAGCTGCTGTTGCGGCGTCACCTCTCGTTAAGGCGATGACCAACGGACTGTCGGCCAACATGGAGTACCTGAGCAAGTGCTGGATGGACACCATGTTCGCATACGGCATCTTGATGCAGGGCCACCCGGAGTGGCCGCACCTCAGTGCCACAGCCAACGCTGCCCTCGCGACCTGCGAGTCACTGCAGTTGCCAGCGTTGCAGATGCCCCTCCCACCGATCTACACGTGCACTAGTGGGCCACCTCCAGCAGATTCGGCGTCTGCCAAGCTCTGTGCTCTCTCGAGACGTTACTGGCCGAAGATCGCGCACGGCCTGGCCGTGCTGGAGATCTATCTGCAGCACATGGTGGCCTCGCGTATCACGGACAACGACTTGTTCAAGTGGTCCTCGGTGGTGCTCGTCTGCGCCATCTTCCATGTGAACGCCAAGGTGCGAGACCGGCTGGAGGACGACGAAGAGCTTGTGGGTGCACTCCGCACCATCCCGCTGCTCGTGAAGACCTTTGTGCCCAGCACGGACACCGCTTACAGGAGCGTCACCAATAAGTCGGACGGCTTTCCCGAATTGCTGACCAGCGCTTTGGCCGCGCTCACGCTGGCCAGTCGTCGATGTGTCGGTGCCGTGCGCATCGAGGCGCTTCAGGCGCTCTTTGCGTGTCTGACACGAGAACTTGTCACGTTTGCCAGCGACGAGTGCAGTTCCACACCGAAGGCCGGCGAGATGGCGGGTTGTGATGGCGCCAGTCGGCGACGGGCGCTCTTCGACGCGGTTGGACAGGCGGGACTCTGTCCGACCGAGGTGCTGGTCCAGATCTGCGACCCAAGCAAGCAGAGACAGCAGTCAGGGGCCGCCGCCATCCAAGCGGACGACACGCAAGTCCTGGAGATTGTGCGCTTTGCGACGGCCGGCATCGTGGTGCTGCACACGACGGAGGACGCCCGCGACCAGGTCGTGCGCTCGATCCCGCTGCTCAAGCCGGCGTTGCGTTCGCTGGCCTCGAGGCAGTCGGCTGCTCTGCAGGACGCCGTGGTGGCGCTCAGTCGTGCGTCCACTGAGTCCGTCCTGGCTCTGGCCCGCACGCTGGAAGCCAAGCACAGTGAGAGTTGTGCTGCCGTAGTGGCTCGTGCCCGGTCAAGTGTGTGCGAAAGCTTCCAGTTTGTGTCTACGTGGCTCCAGGACGAGCTCACGTCAGGCCAAGACAATTCCGAGAACTCCAGCAGTCTCGGGTTCGTCATGCATCTCGTGAACAACTTTGGCGTGGCCTTCCCCGCGTGCCTCAGAGACGACGCAGCGCACTTCCATTCAAAGGTAGCCACCGCCGCCGTGGCCAGACTCACGGGTCGTCCTGCTCAAGATGACGCCGACAAGCAGAAGCAACAGGCCACGATCAGTGCGGAGCTTCTGCGTGGCCTGCACGCGACGATCAAGAAGCTCGTGGAGGTGCAGGACGCCGCGAACGTCTCTCGGTATCTCGCTGGACTGGGGGCTCCACTTGTGGAGCTCGTCAGCGCCTCGACCGGCTATCCGAGCTCTACCGAAGAGCTTTCGGAACTAGAGGAAGCCGTGGCGCTGCTGTCGCTACTCACCTCGCAGCTGGACGACAGTCACAGCTCGGCGTTCGTGCGGCTGCTGCTGCCCAGACTCGTGGCCGTGCTTGAGCACCCGGCGCCGTCTGCACCCAGCGACGTGGCGTCGCAGGTTCCTAGGCTCGTGGCGCGTTTACTGCTTTGCTTTGCCCAGACGCGCGCTGCCGCCTTCAAAGAAGCAGTGGCAGCCATGGCGCCAGCGACTCGGAGCGTGCTGGAGAGCGCGCTTCGACTCGCACTCACGGGCTCGGCGGCCCCCGTGCGGTCCCAGCCGTCGTCGCAGTTCCGAGCGCCGTTCGCAAGCGGCGCCAGCGCCACCAACGCTCCAGCACTCAACAAGAAGCTGGACTTGAGTCGCTACGGGTAACGTGGACGTCAAGGCCACACAGACGAAGATGATACAACAGGAGACCAAGTGAACAAGCGGACGAGCCGGCACGGACGGAGGCTCTACTGTTCCGTTCTGCATAGAAGGAGGATTGAAAGGTGCATGCGCATGTGGTAGGGAGAGCGGAGAGCTGATGTACGTAGATGACGCCTACGTGCACTAAGGAGCTGCCAACTATGGCAAGATGTCAACCCGTGCAAGGTCACGCTCACAGGGAACGTCTGCACGCGGGTAGCGGCTCGGTGAAGGAGGTTGTCAAGGTTCTCTGGGGTCTGGCGTCGTGCTGCCAGTTGGCGAGGTCCGTGTCGAGTTTGTGCGGTTCTTACAGCGTCATCTCCGGCCGTGCCGCCGTGCTCACGTCCTGCACGGCCAGCAGCTCCATGAGGCTGAAGAGCACTGTGTGCACCAGTGCCATGCTGTAAAACTGAGTCACGACACCGGCGCCAGATACCAACGGCGTCAGAATCCCAGACTAGAGAACCGATTGCAAGGCAAGAAGACGGTCAGCCACGCACCTCAATGCCGCCGTCCAGGTCCACGGCCACTTCCTGCATCGCCACACTCTGTAGCTCGTACGTGGACAAGTCGAAGGGCAGCGAGTCGAAGTACAAGCGCTCCACCTGCTCAATGAGCTCTGCTCCACACACACAGAACACACGCCAACACAGCCACATGAGCCTCCACTAGCTCAGACCACGACATCATCACCATCAGGACGATAAGACGCATGAACATACCTGGAATATGGGCGGGTGGACGGCCAGGAACGCCGCCGTCGCGACCTTGACTCTGCTCGAACAACCGCCGCAGCGTGGCCCAGGGCACAGTGAGCGTGTAGCACCGCACAAGGTCCTTGTCCTGCGTAGCTCGGAACTGGAGCAGCAGCGGCGCTCGTGGTGGGGATGCCGGGCTGCTGTCTCGCTCGCGCCATTGCTCGGCGCCCTCCGTCTCGGCGTCCACGTCCCCTCGCACTTGGCGCGTCAGTTCTTCAGGCAGTGCACTCGCCGCTTGTTTAGCCGCTTGGTCCAGCAGACTGGCCACCGCCCAGTTACGGGCCAAGCGCTTGAGGTTAAGCTGCTGGATACGCACCACGTGCGTGTTCACGACGCACTGGAAGCGGCGCTGCAGCCACGAGCAGACCCAGCGCAGGAGCTCCTCGTTGCCGCGCAACAGCAGCACTTGCTGCGGTTCGCGGCCTTTGCGAGGCGCACGCTGCTCTCCTTTCTCCGGGAAGTAAAGCACGAAGCCGCCCGAGCGTTCCGGTGCTTCCTGCCGCTCCTGTCGCGTCGTGCCCGTCACGTACTCGCCCTGGAAGGCGAAGCCGCTGTTGGGTTTGGGCTGCGTGCTGCCTTGACTCACGCTGCGACGGTGGCGACGGTCGCGCTCCTCGCGGATCTGGAAGGCCACAAAAGCGTCGGTGTTGCGGATACTCACGCTGTAGCCGAACTGCTGGCCACAGGCGCGCAACGCCGCCGCGCGCAGCGCCTTCACCAATTCGTGCGCATACTCGCTAAGCTCCTCGCGATGGAAGTGGAAGAGCGGCGACGCGCTGTGAATGGCCCAGCGGCGGTCCAGCAGCACCTGCTCCAGGCTCAAACGCTCACGCTCACGTCGCTCAGCTTCCTGTCGAGGCGTCTCTGTCTCGGTGGCCGCCCCGCCGTGTGGGCTGCGCGTGTATTGCGACGGTCGCATGGGCGAGCTGTACTTCTCGCGCAGCTTCTGCTGCTGCTCCTGGGTAAGCGCCGAGCTGGCGGTGGACGCAGCGTAGCCCTGCGTCTGCGTGTGTTGCTGAACTGGACGAGCGCTGGCGCGCGAGTTCTGCATGGGCCCGCGCGGACGTCTGGCCGCCGCTTCCACCTGCTCCTCTCGAGAACTGCAGCAAAGTGTCGTCATGGAAGACGTCGGAGCGATTATGGCCGTCACTCGGCCGGGGGTTACGCCCCCAAAGGGTGGAAACAAACTGGCCTCGAGCACAAGACTAGGATGCTGCAACAATCTGGATGGTTTGGTTTGCTTACGTTTAATAGGGGTCGTTTATGTGACTACGGACTTAATTAGATACCCTATAGGATGTCATCCAACCACCCAGGGTCCTAAAAAGCAGGCATTGACCTGTGATATTTTTGGTGGTTCTTTCACTCTATCTTTTTGAAAATTTGCTTGTTTTCGGCCTAGGTTGTAGCATTATCCGCTCTCCGAGCCCCCACAGAAAAAGGATGACAGCTCAAAAATTTAACATTTGCACGTCTTGCAGCGGGCCGGCTTTGCCCCAAAGTGGGCGTGCTCGGACAGTGGGCGGCACGACAGGCCACGTTAGCGGCCAGCAGACCACCACGCGGCGCCAAGTCTTGGCTTGCCATGCAGCACCGCAGCCCAACCCCACATTCGCCCGTCGTGAGGGTGTCTACCGCATCCGTCGTGGCAACCCTTGATAAATCTGTGGTAGAAATCTGCCAATCAGCGTCTGGCCTTTAAGCACTCGCATACATTAAGCAATATTCGTACTTACCCGAATAGATACGAGAGCCGCGCAGCTGGACCCCACCTCGCACCTCACTTGCAGTCGAGTGCGTCAGCAGAAGCCCAAGCAGCAGAAGCCCAAGATGAAGCAGCGCCCCGTGGTGTTCGTGCTCATCGACGGCCTGGCCGACGTGTCCCTACAGGAGCTGGACCAGCAGACGCCGCTGGAGGCCGCGCAGACGCCCGCCATGGACGCCATCGCCGGTTCGACGCGCTCTTAACGTGCCCAATCCCACGCATAGAATGCGGTTCCCTCTTGCTAATGCGGCGTGACCGCGATCTCTTGGTTCGTGTGCTGATGCGTAGACGGTGGTCTGACCGGCCTCATGGACCCCGTGGAGCCCGGATACGCCTGTGGCAGCGACACGGCGCACATGTCCATTCTGGGCTACAATCCCTTCGTGTACGTGGAGCTGCGAGATCTCCCCCCCCCACACACACACTGTTAAGGGTGCGTTGAGAGCTGTTGGAACCACGAAAGCTCACGCGAATACTTTCTTGCTGGTTGTTACGTGCAGTCACTATCGCGGTCGTGGCTCCTTCGAGGCCATGGGCGCTGGATTGGCCATGGACAAGGGCGACGTGGCCTTCAAGTGCAACTTCGCGACGGTCAAGGAGGACGAGGAAAGCGGCGAGCTGATCGTGGAGCGTCGCCGCGTGGACCGCAACTTCCCAGCCTGGGGCATTGAGTTGTGTTCGTTCCTGGACGGCCTCACTCTCCCAGACTTCCCGGGGCTGCGTGTGGCTACCAAGTACGCGACCGAGCACCGCTGCGGCATCGTCTTCAAGGGACCCGGACTCTGCGACAAGATGACGGGCACCGACCCACTCAAGGACCAGTACGCTTGTCGGCATAGTGATCCCTATCTGCGCTTGGCGTCTACTTTTTCTACTGGCTCCTGACTCTTGTGTTTGACTGCCGATTTGTCTTGTTCAGCCTGCCATTGGTGATGTCCAAGCCGCTGAACGATACGCCTGAAGCTGCGTACTCTAGCAAGGCACTGAACGCTGTGTCTGCCGCCATCCACGAGCGGCTATCGAGCCATCCGATCAACAAGGCGCGCGAGGCGGAGCAGAAACCACCGGCTAATGTGGTGCTGCTACGCGGACCTGGCGAACGCATTGATGTGCCTACTTTCAACGAGATGCACGACCTCTCGCCCTTTATGATTGCGCCGACGTGCATCATTGCCGGCCTGGGTATGTCGCTGGGCTTTGAACTTGTGACGGCGCCTGGCGCAACGGGCGACTACCACACGAACTTGATTGCCAAAGCGGAGACGGCGCTGGAGCGTCTACAGCGTGGCGACGAAGACTTTGGCTTCGTGCACGTCAAGGCTGTGGACGACGCGGGCCACGACCGCGACGTGGCAAAGAAGATTCACTATATCGAGCGCGCTGACGAGATGGTTGCCACGTTAATCGAGGGGATTTATGCTGATCTCGGAGACGACGGGGCTGACGAGGTGACTATCGTGGTCACTGGCGACCACACGACGCCTGTTAAGTATGGAGACCACACGTTTGAGCCCGTCCCGCTGGCCATTGCGCGTGTTGGAGCTGCGTACAAGCGTCTGCAACAGGCCAAGAGCGAGAAACCTACGACTGGCGCCCTGGTGGACGACGTGCACCAGTTCTCTGAGCTGAGCGTGGCACGTGGTGCACTCGGACGGTTTGCAGGCGACCAGGTCATGGGACTCGTCAAGGGCTTCCGCGGGTACGAGCTCTAATGCAACGGGTGGAAAGGTACGCGACGCGTGTGGGAGGAAGTGACTGGTCGGTTTTGGTTATAACTCAAGCAAAAGCTCACGGAAATGAAGTCTCAAGTCTCAAGTACTACTGCTCGTTCGGCGGGATCCGTCGATGCGCTGTGGATGGAGGCTGGAAACGACTCGGCAGCTCCAATTCGCGCGGAATGGGCTGTCTGGCGGCAAGAAGCACCTGCTTCAGCTCACCGGCGATGGCACATTCCCGTGTTAGGAAGGCCGTCGCTTTCCCAGTCACAGTTTTGGTGCTGCTAACGTCGCCTCCAGGGTGTCTCCCGGTGCGGCCGCAGCGATGCACATAGTCCTCGATGGCCAGCGGCATGTCAAAGAGCACCACGTGATCCACACCCGGCAGGTCCAAGCCCCGTGAGGCCAGGTCTGTGGCCACCAACACATCCACGTAGCCTGCACGGAAGGCACGTAGCGCCTGTGAACGGTAGCCCTGGGACAGCCCGCCATGCAGTGGCGCAGCGTGGAACTGCTCATGTCGAAGCAGCCGTGCCACACGTTCCACACTGGTACGCGAGTTGCAGAAGACCAGCACTGGGGGCCGCTCCGTGGCGCGCAGTACCCGCAGCAGACGCGAGGGCTTCTCCGCCGCGCGTAAGAACTGCACGTCTTGTGTCATGGGGTTGGTAGTCGAGAGGGATAGAGTGGAAGTCGTCTGGTTCAGATGAACATCCATAGACGAAGAGTTTGATCGTGCTGACGCTTGCCCTGGGACGTTGGTCTCCCCGACGCGGATGGTGACCGGTTGAAGCACCGCAGACCGCGCCAAGCGAGGGAGGAAGGCCGGTAGCGTAGCAGATAGCAGCAGCGTCTGTCGTCCAGCGGAGTTGGCGAGCTTCAGCACTTCACGCAATTGAGTCTCCATCTCTGGAGCTTGCAGCACGCGGTCCACTTCGTCTACTACCAGCAGTGCCAACTGCGCAAGTGACAGCGCGTGGGTGTGGCCCCGTACAACGTGCAGCAATCTCCCGGGAGTGGCAATGACTGCTAAGGCCTGGCCTGTGTGCCGTTGTAGCTCTGTGAGGTGCTCTTCCAGCGCGACGCCACCACAAATGCCAACAACTGGCGCGTTTGACGAACTGGGGAAGAAGGCGGCCAGATCTTGCACCACTTGGTCCATGAGCTCTCGTGTAGGCACCACTACCAATGCGCACGGCATGGCCGGGGTAGTGGCGCCTGGAGCGGGGTGGTAATACGTAGACATGCCGGGGTCTTGTTCCTGCGGTTGCTGGTGTTGTTGAAGCAGTGCGAGAACCGGCAGCAAATAGCAGAGCGTCTTGCCGCTGCCAGTGGGCGCGAGCGCCACCACGTCGCGGCCCTGGAATACACAGGGCAGCGTTTGCGCCTGGATGGGGGAAGGCACATCCACACCGCGCGCACGCAGCACGGAAAGCGTGTCTGCAGACAATGGCAGCTCCGAGAAGGCTTGCATTGCCGTGGGGATCGGGCCGTTGCCGTCGATGGAGATGCCTCGTTCACGACGCGCCCACGAGGCCTCCTGCGCCGCCGACGCAGCATACGGCGATACAGCATCCAGCGCTACTGAATCTGCACGCGGGGCAACTGCGGCGCTGGTGGCGCTGGAGCCTTCGGTGCGACGTCGCTTCCGCTGCGGGACGTAGGCACGTTCGGCGTCATTCTTGTCCATCAGTGCAGGCAAGTGAGCTCTTCAAACATGCAGTGTTCGTAACATGCAACAGGATAGATATCGCAAGGTGGTTCAAATTTCAGAGGCGGCACGGAGTTAACGGTTACATTTCGCTACAGCCAGAGCTGGTGCGGCGACTTGCATG
>JAADYJ010000384.1:0-23105 GCA_023338205.1 Halophytophthora polymorphica
CCCCCCCCCCCCCCCACACACACACTCTAGCCACACGGGGCACCGCATGCAGTCCTGTGTGGCACGCACCTTGCGCTGGAGAACGTGGAAGTCGCTGCCAGCGTAGAGCAAGTCTTCCTCGTTGTTTAGGAAATAGAGGGGAGCGGCGGCGAAGTCCACCTTAGCCCCACTGTTGAGCGTCTGCACGGCACCCAGTAGCGGCTCTTTCCAGACGTTCAGGTAGTACACAAACAGCTGAATGCAGAGCTTGCAGAAGTTCGGAAGCAAAGGCGACAGGAAGATGCGTTCGCTCCAACAGTCTTGCATCGCCTGCCACACGCTCTTGGATCCCTCGAAGAACAGCTTGTCGTTGCTCTTGTTGCTTGCACCTCCCTCCCCCGAAATTGAATCAGAGACGGCAGTCGACTCGCTGCGCTGGGCTCCGAACGCCTTCTCCAGGGTTGTGGCCAATTGACCTGCCCTCAGCTGGAAGTAAACATCGATGTTCCACTGCTCCTTGAACTCCACCACGCTTTCATGACAGCGGAACCGAATCTTCATGATCTCGTTGCCACAAAAGCGCTCCTCAATGTCGGCTAGGAAGCGCATGCTCAGCGTGTAGCTCTGATGGAATCGGGTCGGGTCCGCAGCCTGGAAGATGACGCCGTGTTTGGACGTTAGGATCTCCTGCAACGGTTTCCAGATAGCGTTCCCCAGGATGTCCACCGAGCACTTGCTCTCTCCCTGGCACACGGCCAGCGCCAGCGTGTCGGCGAATTTGTTGGTGATAAAGTCCAGGATAGCGTCGTAGATCTGCGGCAGACCCTCGCAGGACCCGCGCAGTCTTCCGTCCAACTTGCCACGCGTCAAGTTCTCCTCGGCAAACGGCTGCACCAGCAATCGCCCGATCATTTCCTCCGGGACGTGACTCTTCTGCAACAGCACGTAGGCGCGGAGCAAATAGCCCAGCGTGAGCGCACTGATGGCGTGGTCGCGATTGTAAAAGGTGTCCGGGAATATCTCGGTCGTGAACTCCGTCTCCAGGCGGCGGAGCAGCGTCTCCTCGATCACGGCCAGCCGCTTCTCCTCTCTCTGCACATTCCCGTGACACCCAACGCCCAACACGCAGCCACTTTCTTCAGTACGGATGCAGCTCTACCTAAGCATATGTGCATTTTGAGGTTGTACCTGGATAGTGGCGAGGTGAACGCCGTCCAGGAACTCCAGGTCCAACTGCACGAGCATCTGCGCGGCGCGTTCCAGCTTGGCGCAGCCCTCGGCAGCGTCCGTCTCGCCCAGAGCCTTCTTGACCTGCTCAAAGTCGTCAAAGCTGTCATCGTGCTCGTCCATATCACTGTCTGCAGTCACAGAGTCGTCTCGACTTTGATTCATAGACTGCTCGGGGTCGTTGTCGTCGTCGCTATCAACGGGCGATGCGATCTCCAGCAAGTCTTCCAACAGCAGCAGCTTCTCCGAGATGCGGATACTGCGCAGCAGATTCTGCTCGTCTTGGTGCAACGTCTTGGCCGTCTGCACCTTCGTCTCAATCTTGCCCTGTAGCGCGCTCTACAGCCGACACCACACATCCGCAAGTATTAACCCGTCAGATCGCGAGCACTTGGACGGCGCAGCATTGCTCGCTCGGTCGGTTCTAGGCTACGCAACGTACCATGGCGCTCTGAACCTCGTCAACGCGCTTGAGGATGGCCAGGATGGGCGCGCGCACGGAAGACACGGCCTCGTCCACGCCCTTGAGCTTGGAGGAGAGCTGCAGGAACTCGGCGTAGTCCTCGTTGATGATGGCCACGAGCTGGTTCTCCAGCGCCGTCTGGAACTGCTTGAGGTCCTGGTGGATGGTCTCCATGGGATTGCGCGCGCGGCAGTCCTCCAGAAAGGCCCCCACATCGAAGCCCTCCCCGGAGAAGGCCTCCACATCGAAGCAGTACTTGCTGGGCCCCATGTCCCGCGCTCGTCAGATTTCGCTCGTTAGATAGACGCCACGTCTTGGCACCGGATTATCCCTGTCTTGGGTCTGTTGTACCTCATTTTGGGTACAGTAGTTGGCCCATTTTCTCCAAGAAAGTGCAGCTCTTCGTCTGGATACATAAGCAAAGGAAGCTGCGGAAGAGAAGTCAAAGCCAAAGCAGCCAAAGAGCGGAGCAGCTTGAGCTTGCAGCGGGAAGCGGCCGAGAAGCTGGGAGGGCCGCGGCCACTTGCACTTGCGACCGCGCGGCGACAGGAGCAATGGGGGACGCGCTGAGAGCCGCCGCGCCCGGGCGGCAGGTGCAGTCCATGCCCCACCAGCGTCTGGATCGAGACCCCTCGCGGTGCGTGCAGATAGATCCTTCTCCCTGCGCTGCTGCTGCCTTGTTCCGGGAGGCGTGGCGCGGATTGCCGACACTGTAGTGACGCTGTGACGTGTGTGTGGTGCGATACGCAGCTTGACGACGTTCCCCATGCCGGGGTTCCTGGCCTCTGCCTTCCAGGTGAGTCGAAGCCCCATGCACATGTGCTCTGGGATTGAAGCTGGAGAGGGTACGCTGTGCCGTGCGCTAGATGTGGAGCCACGGCAGCAGTGAGTGACAGGTGTTTGCGTGACATCTGACAGCAGGAACCCGACCGAGACGATGGAGACATCCGAGCGAGCCCCATCGCGGGTACTTTGCCCTTGTCTGCTTCGTTTCCTCGCATGCAACCGTGGTTTCCGTAGCGACATAGTTGCAGTCTGACTAATGCCTTGTGCTACGATTTGTGCCGCAAACGTAGCTGATTCGCCGCCGCTGAAGAAGTACCGACCACCGCCAATGTCTGCCGGCAACCAGTACTGGATGCCCGATAACCTGTGCAAAGTGCGTTCTCCATTCAGAGTGCTTGGACAGCGAGGGAGGTGGCTGAATTGCAGTGTGTATACCGTCTTGTTTTGCTCTTCCAGGTGTGCTACGACTGCGCGACGGCCTTCTCGCTCTTCCGTCGTCGCCACCACTGCCGCTTGTGCGGACAGATCTTCTGCTACGACTGCAGCAACAACTTCATCAACGGAGTCCCACATGGCTTCACGGGAAACATCCGCGTGTGCAAGTTCTGCTCGCAGTATGCAGACGACGCCCAGAAGAAGAAGGCTGCTCAGGAGAATGAGGCGACGCACGCGGTAATGCGCAACTCGGATGCCAGTGACGGGACAAATGGGACCCACGCAAGCAGACTGGAGCACCGGTCGAGCCGAGCAGACACTGACGTGGGCAGCCAAAAGCCATCACCACTGGTCTTTGGCCCTATAGATGACGCGAGCACCTCACTACTTTCGCCTCTGCTTTCACCGGCGAACTCCAATGCGAGCGACACGGACGTCCCGGAGGAGCAGCTGACTCTGAAAAGCCACATGTCGACGGAATCAATGGACTTTTTCGACGACTCGGAAAGCGTCGAGCTGCAACGGAAGTTCCACGCGCGAGTGGTGATGCCACGGCGTAGGCATTCCAGCGTGGAGCTGCTGGGCGCGATCGAGAGCGGGGGGCTCAAGGAGGCAGAGATCATGGCGCTCAACATGGAGAAAGAGAAGGCGTCTCCGGTGAGGAAGTCCTCCGAGGCCGTGCAGCAGGCGGCTTGGGGATCCATGCCCGACAACTCGAACCTCCACACCCAGCACGAAATCGCCTTGGATAACTACATGCAGGGAGCGCATGAGCAAATCCGCGAGGGGATCAAGCACGCGGTGTCGGCCATGTCAAACGATCTGGAAGCCTTCGAGACCATGGACCTCGATCATCTTGCGCTGACGCTGGAGGACATCGCTTTCGTAGTTGCGGGTCATCTTCTCTTCAGCATGAACTTCCGATCAGCAAACGGCTTCAACTACGCCAATCTCGTGAAAGTGAAGAGCATCGCTACAGCCGAGACTGTGCAGACAAGTGTGAAAGAGAAACGCTACAACTTCAAGTGGCTGGCAGGCACTGTTTGCCACAAGCATCTGAGCCACAAGCAGATGGCGCGTCAGATCTCCAACCCGCGGATCCTGCTCTTCGCCTGTGGCATCAGCTACGATCGTTCCAACGGGGCAGGGAGGTTCAGCTCTCTGGACACTCTACTTGAACAGGAGAAGAGTTACATGAGCATCCTCGTGAGCAAGATCTCGAAGCTGGAGCCAGATGTGATCTTCGTCGAGAAGACAGTCTCGCGTTATGCGCAAGAACTGCTTCGCGAACGCCGAATTGCGATTGTGCTGAACGTCAAGAACGAGCTACTCCGCCGAATTGCGAGGCACACCGGTGCAGAACTACTGACATCGGTAGACCATGTGGATAAAGCAGACCCGGCAGAAGTGATTGGTCGGTGTCGCTCCTTCCTAGTGAAAGCCGTTCCAGTGGCGCCTGATGAAGAGGTGTCGCCGGGAAGGAAACCTCTTCAGATGCTTGCTGGAGTTGTGATGGGTGCGCCAGTTGTGCCGAACCGACTGCGGTCCGAGACGTACCTGTACCTGGATGGCTGTGACCCACTCAACGGTTGCACGGTGCTGATTACTGGTCCGGCCAAAGTGAAGCTGCGTCTGCTGAAGCGGCTGACACGGGATGTGCTGTCAATGACGTATCGGCTTCTCCTAGAGGCCCACGTTCTGTCGGATCTCGATTTGAACAAGAACTTGTTCCTGTCGAAGGAGAACGCAGAGCCGACAGAGCAGCCGCGAACGACATGGTGCACCACATCCACGCTGCGCGTCCGCGAAGTCAACTCTTCGAGACCTCGCTATCATCAGTGCATCGAATCCAAGCATTTTGGCATTACGGCGTGCTCTGACGACGATATTTCATTCGGGAACTTCCTCAACCAAGAACTGGCCGCCCTCTCCTTGAAATGCCAGGTAAGAGCTCTATGGCCGGATGCATTGTTAGCGGGGCGAGCGTGGTGTCTGACTCATTTCTTGACCCTCTTTCCTATGCCAATGTGTCATCTGAAATATCTAGAGCGTCAAATGCAACTACTTGATGGCGGATCACGTGCACACCTTCAGCTGTCGTACGGGCACGGTGACCATCTCCTTTGAAGAACTGCCGGATAAAAGCAAGTACCCTTCCTCACTCTCGATGAGTCAAGTGAGCGACGTTGGCGCGACAGACAAGTCCTTCGGCTCGTTTAGCGAGCTGTCGATGGCAGGGAAATCCTTCAGCTCCATCAGCGAGATATCATTTGCAGCGGGCAATTCGGAGCGAGAAGTCAATATCCTGCCGACCCAGCCTTCGAACCCCATTTCACAGGCTTCACTCGGTCATGACGAAACTGCAGCGGCTGCCGAGAAAGGTTACCCGACGGTGATCTATTGGCGGTGGTGCCGCGAGTGCAACGGTGTAATCACGCCGTTTATCCCGCTGGAGAAGTACATCTACAAGTACTCATTCGCGCGATTTCTGGAGGTATTCTTCTCGGAGGCTGAAGTGGCTACGCTCCCAAACCTGCCGGGTTCGAGCTGCCCACACAGCTCGTTAGAGTCGCATGTGCTCTTCTTCAACATCGGTGACTCCGTGGCTCGGTTCGACTTCACCAAGCAAGTGTCACTACAGCTGGTTCAAGCAAGCCGCGACGGTTGCTTGAAGCGTGGAGATGACAACCACCCCGAGAAGCAACCCTGGGAGAAGATCGAGCACGATACTGTGCAGCGCGTGATGACCGATCGTCTCGTGGATTTACGAGATCTATTGGGAGCGGTGGTAGCCCTGTTTTGTGAGAAGGTGCAAGGGATCAAGGATGCCGTGGAGGCCTTCGAACGCTGTGACAAGGGGAAGCACGCGAGGATCGTCCTCGAGGTCATGTGTCTCTCGAAGATGGTGCGAAGCGGCGAAGCTGTCTTCTCCCACAGGTTGGCGGCTTTGGACGAAGACCCGGCAGGGAGTGTAGCTGCCAGTGATGTGATGCAGCGCGAACTGTATTTGCTCACTTGCAGGTGGATCAACTACATGCTGAAGCTCCGCAAACTGATCAAGAAGCATCTGTCGGTAGAAGTCGCGCCGCAAAACTCGATGTTCACTCTCGGCGGTGTCACGTTCAACCCGTCTGGTTTATCATCACCAATCGAGTCCCCGCGCGTGTTGGAGGAGTCGACCTTGACCCCCAGTGCCATTTCAAGGGAACCTGACTGGGACGAGGATGACGACCGGTTACCTCGACGGAGAAGCAGCGGCACGCTTAGCAGCTTCAATGGGATGGAGCCCGGTTCCCCGCGAGAGAGCGTCGCCTCTTCGAGCTCGAGATTCGCGGCGTCTGAACCGCTGAAGAGGACGTCACTTCCTACCGGCAACACGTCCCCAAACAGCAAGCCAGAGGTACGCAATGCGGCCATCATTTGGATAGCTATGATGGTCAGTGAGGGTTGTATCTGTCTTGATGATTAACCTTACGGTGTCGCTTCATGTTGGCAGAGCCCTCGCTCCACTTGGAAGACAGCGCTGTGGGACCTGTACCGCGTTCTTGGGCGGTCCGTCCAAGGAAGCGATTTTTCGGTGGATCTCCCCGAGACACTGACAAATGGACACCCAAGCCTCCCGCACCGAGGAAAGGAGCCCGTCTATCTCGTGAACAGCTCGGCGCCTGTCACATGCGTAGCATACGCATTGGCCACTGATTCGTACGAGGAACTCCTCGATGGGTGGAAGCTTCGCGTTCATCGCGAAGCAGTCAATTTGGTCGCGTTTCGGAAGCAAAAGCTAGACGGATCAAAGCCAGTGTCCACAAATTGGTCGCGCGCGGCACTCGAGACGTCACTGAACATACCGTTCAAGTACTCGGTGATGGAGATGCCGCTGCACCTGTCACTACTGGTGGGAAATGCCTCCAACTCGGGGAACTCGTGCTGGGAGTTTTCGACCATCGCATACTACCCACTGCAGGTACATATGGCACCTCCGATGCCTGTGTTGCAGAAGCTCGGGTAGCCACTCAGCACCCTGGTTGTGCGATTGTTTGTGCACCGAGCGCTTACGCGTTTTCGTTTTCGTCTTTGCTCCATTGCTGTATGCAGTTTGATGTGCTTCGCGAGTTGTTTTACGGCAATCTGCAGAGCTTCCTCTTCTCGATTTCGCACGTGAAAAACTGGGAAGCGAGTGGCGGCAAGTCGGGTGCTTCGTTCTATCGGACACTGGATGATCGCTTCGTCGTTAAGCACATATCGTTCACAGAGTTACAGGTATGCTAGTTGCGCAATTGTTTTATGCGAAGAGCTGTTTGCTGACAAAAACGCTGCTGTTTTGTTTTTGTGGTTATGGATTTGCAGAGCTTCCTGGGTGTGCTTCCTGCTTACTTCAAGTACATGAGCAGCATCTACTTCGAGGGTCGCCCAAGTCTCCTGTCGAAAACCGTTGGGCTCTTCCAGACGACCATGACGCGGAAAGACTCGGGTCAGAAGCAAGTGCACTATATCTGCGTCATGGAAAACGCTTTCTACCAGAAGCAGCTGACGCGGACCTACGACCTGAAAGGGAGCTCTCGCAACCGCTTCGCGAAGCCGATGCCGGCCGGCACTCCTCACAATGCCGGCCGCGTCCTTCTTGACGGAAACTTCTTGGAGTTCACGATGGGTCACCCAGTCGGAGTGTTCGCTGAAGACCACCGGTTCATCATGCAAGCGGTGGAAAGCGACACGGCCTTCCTCTACTCCATCAATATCGTGGACTATTCGATGGTAGTAGGGCTTAGCCGCAGGCGCAACGAGCTCGGTGAAGAGGAGGAGGAGCCATCCGAAATGACCGTCGGAATTATCGACTACTTGCGTCAATTCGACTTGATCAAGCGTGTGGAGAGCGTCGGCAAGTCTGTGGGCATGATCGCCGGACAGTCGTCGCCTACTATCATCGAGCCTGGGCTGTACGGAAAGAGATTCCGCGACGCCATCCATCGGTATTTCATGCCCGTGACACCAATCTCTTCCGGCATCAATGCCGACAAATAAACACCAACACTGCGGTTGGCGCGTTTTTTTTCTTGCGTCGAGCACCTGCCCCTTTGACCAAGTACAAGCAGTCTCTGCTCCTCGCACATTATCAAGTGCGTCCAGTCAATGCGCAGCAAACTATGACGCTGGAGGTGGAGTAAGCGCCAAAATGATCGCTTCGATGTGCGCGGGTGTCGACACAATGGGGAGCATGCACCTGCATCTTGTGAAGCGGGCAGCATGGCGCGCACACTTCTTGCGAAAGTGCTTCTTTCCGATGCTCACCCCTCGGAGTCCGTCGGAGACTGGGAAGATCAACTGAAGCGCAGGAGAATTCAACAACGTCGAGCCTCCTCTTGAGTGCGACCCTTTTATGTTTTCTTCAAACGGGGTATCGGCATTGGTGGTCTCAGGAAGGTTTCGACGGTAGAAATAGTGCATTCGCGGTGGAGGCTGCACCGCAATGATGAAACCTCCTGGAGTCTTCCGGGCGATCTCTTGGGTGGCCATTCGAAACGCAGGCACCAGCGTCGTCCTCGCCGCCATAGCCTCCACAAGCTTCGCAGTGTCATCAAGCGTTAGCGGCAACGGAAGGACCTCGGCATCTTTCCCCTTACCGCCAAAGCTTCTCAAGTTGATCGCGTGGATGCAGTCCACGAGAGAAATAGGAGCCGCATACTCAGACACGAACTCCCCCTTGAGAGCAACGCACGAGACGAAGCACTCTGCTGTCGAGCGGTTAAGTAGTGAGACGCTCTCGATTCGCATCCTGTCCCCGTGCCGCATGAACTCTCGGCTGCAAAGACTCTCGGCGTACGTCCAGTTGAGGTAGCACAAGAGGGCCATGGTGCTAGAGTGCGAGAAGAAGCCATGGTACGTGGTGCAAACCTCCAAATCATAGCCGTCCAGCCGGAACGACAGACCACACTGCAAAACGAGAGCATGGTAGAGGTCGCACGAACATAGAGACACACAAGCCCACGTCAATGCTGCTCTACGAGCAAACCGCTTCGCACCCCTGCACGGTCGAGAGCAATCCCATACCTTTTCAATGACGAGCATGACACGCCGCCCACTAATGTTGAGGCCGCGTTGGAACACTCTCTGGGCCATGTAGAACGTACAGTTGCCTTCTCGGAACGCCGCCGCCCTTGCCCGCCCTCTGTAACCGCGGAAGGCTCGCTGGATATTAAGTGCCAACGTTTGCCACCGGCGAAAGAGTTTGCGAAGCGCGTAGCCCTTGAACGTCCGCTGGATCGCAATCGCACTGGCGCGTCGTCGCTCCCGGAACTCGTGGCTCGCGTGGAGACGAAGGAACATGTTGTCGACCTGCTGCTGCTTGATATCGTGGAGCAGCGTGTCCCGGCGAACCTCCGCTCGAATCCGAAATCCACGAAAGACACGCTGGATATCTAAAGCGCCTCGAGAGACCTTGACGGCGGTCATGCGCTCCTGCCGCATTTTCTGTACGGATGGGATCAGCATGGCACACTGCAAGAACGTCGTCTGCCCATCTAGGTCGCAGCCCGGATCTTTGGGGACCTCCACGAGGCTCGACACTGTGTCGACGAAGATAACTTCGTTCAAGAGAACCTCTGCGTTTGCTCGCGTGAGTCGCAGCTTGGATCGTGTCTCCGAGTATTGTGCGAGCTCGTTTGGCCGAATATTGAGACCAAGAAACTCTGATTGGTACAATTGGGTGATCGTTGTACTCTGAAACTCGGGGCATCGCGACCTGTCCAGTAGCTCTTTCGAAGTTGTTTGTGAGATTTTCTGCCGAGTGGAACCCCTTGTGCTGCCACCTCGCCAGCTCACAAGACTGCGGTAGCTCTTGCCCTCTTTACCTGTATCGGCGCCAGTTTTAATTGACTGAGACGCGGCATTGTCCGTAGCTTTACTGGGTGGTTCAATGACATTGGCCACTTCCTCATCCGTCAGATAGAGCGCGTTGACTCTGTGCGTCTGATCTGAGCCTGAAGGAGAGATGACGGTGTAGTGGTTGAGCTTGGCCACCATCACGCGCACCTTCCCGCCGCGCTTGGAGACGGGAAGAACTTTAGCCAGCACGTTCACCTGGCGGAAGTTGAAGATTGAGCAGAAGCGGTGGAAGTTGAGCAGCAAGCGATCGATCATGTGTACACGGTCAAGATAGCCCGGGATGGCGTAGTCGGACGGCGTCTGGGCCAATGCCTTCGCGTAATTAATCTCTGCACGGGAGAGTTGGCCGCTACTCTGGCAGAGGAGCGCCAAGTCGAGAAAGGCTTGCGCGTCATTCGGTCGTAGCAGCAACGCAGGCAGAAAGAAGCGGTTTTCTATCTGCAAGTCCAGTCCAAGTATCAACGACCAGCAGTGTGAGATCGACTCACCAAGCAGCAAAGAACAACCAAGCGTAGTTTACCTGTCGCAATGTATCGTGATCGATGCCGAACTCTTCTGCACGCTTGGCAAAAGCCATTGAGACCTCCATGTCCTCGCAGATGGCCTGCAAGATCACCGCGTAGAAGAAGGGGAACTTCCAGGATAACGGGAAGAGCCGCAACCCATCTTCACCCAGCGTCTTGGCCCCCTTGAAGTCGTGCAACCCGACATACCGCACCATAAAGCACCCAAAGAGCGACTCCTCCGTGCACTTGTCCACGTTGCAGCCAAGACAACGCGAATACTGCGCGTGTACCTCACTCTCGTGCTGCAGATGCCGTACATGGCGGCTCTGCTCGAAGCGAACGGCCACTGCACGCTGCCTACCTTTCCAACCGCGATAACAGCGCTGGATTTCGACAGCGACTCGGTTTCGCCGTTGCAGCAGCACGGCCATGACGACGCGCCACAGCCGGTGGCCTCGGAAGTATCGCTGGAAGTGAGCTACGCGCTGGTTCATCTCTCTGGCCCGAGCGTATGCCAGTAGTTGGCGGCAGCGGTGGCCACGATACCATGCCTGGATCCGCGTGGACTTGTTGTATCGCTTCTCGAACAAGCGATCGAGCACACGCCGGTAGACTTGGATGCGACGCAGAGCGAATTGGATGCGTGCTGCCGCGCGCTGGTTCCGTGGACAATGAAATGCCCGCAGCCGTGTTCGAGTGGCTACTCCACGCACGATCTTCTGGATTTGTGTGGCTGCGAATGTTGCTTCGTGGCCGTATTGTGTCAGCGAAAGCGGTGTTGTTGTGTCGGCCGCTAGCTGCTGGTCGAGCTGTTGCTGCTGCTGTTTCCATTGCTGTTTGAGCGATGAGTGGTAGAGAATGAGTACGCGTTGGTCCAAGTCGGAGAGCGGGATGCCATGCCCGTCGTTTGGGTCCTCTACGCTTTGTGGTGCAACGTGGTGACGCTCTGTCATCTCTTTCCGAGTGGATTGTAGTCGTGAAGCGTGGTGTTTGACGTGGCGCTGCCGATGCTGACGCGCCCGCTTGTCGGGCAGCGCACAGCCCTGCGCCATGACTGAGAGCCCCGTGCGCATATCCCGTTCTTGCCGTTCTTCCGTGGCCGCTGGTTCTACAGAAGCATCGTTGCTCGCACCATGGCGATCGAGATTGCACCGAAGTCCTGCTGCCGCGGCGAAGATGTACGGCAGTCGCGTCCCATTGCCGTCCGGGGGCGCTGGGTCTGGGACGCGCGACGTGCGCTTCGACTTGGAGGCAACGTGGCGTGAAGCAGGAAGACCCGGCATGCTGTGGGCGGTAGGTAGCGGCTGCAGAGGCGAGCAAGCGTCATGGAGGTGTGCATCGCCTCGGCCTTATTGCGCCTGCTGCTCGAAACCAACGACGGTTCATGGCGCGGCTATGATGCGGACTTAGTGGATGGATAATCCGTATTTAATAGCGTTCGGGACGATGCGAACCTGGAGTAGGAAGGTCAGAGGCGAGAGGAAGAAGTGCGAGTAAGAGCAAGACGCGAGCGCGGATCATGGCGGCCCCCAACCGGACGGTGCTGTGCGACCGGCCCTTCCTCACGTACGCGACGCGCGACCGCCTGTACGGGCTGTGCTGGCGCCCTGACGTGGCCTCGCTGCGCATCGCCGCGTCCACCTTCATCCCGGGCGAATACGCCAACAAGATCGAGGTAGGTGGCGACCGCAGCTTTTTCTCCACGCAGGCGCTTCCAGCCGCTTAGGCTTATTGCTGAGGTTGTGCGCGCGCTTGTCCATGTGTCGGCTTAGATCTTCCACCCGACGCCCAATCAGAAGGAGGTGGTGTCGGCGCTGGTGATCGACCATCCGTACCCGCCCACGAACATCATGTGGTCGCCGTCCTCGCTGTCGTCCAGCGTGGAGCTGCTGGCCACCACAGCCGACTTTCTCCGTATCTGGAAGATCTCGGACACTTCCATCGAGCTGCACACGAGGTTCACGGAGGTAGGCGACTGTGGGAGTTGGCCGTCGACTTGCGGCATGGACATGGCACTCATTGACTGCTTCTCGTGTCTGGCGGTCTCGGTCTTAGCAGAAGAGCAACACGTGCGCGCCCTTGACGAGCTTTGACTGGAACGACGCCGAGCCCAACATCATCGGCACGTCCAGCACCGGCACGACGTGCACCATCTGGGACATCAATGTACGTTGCCAACTTGCTCAGCGTCTCAAAGCCCCGGGGTGTCTACGCTAGTCAAAGCTATTCATTGCTTGACGAGACTAACGGTCTTGATGCTGCAGTACGAGACGGCACCCAAGCAGCAGATTGTGGCACATGACACAGCAGTGTACGACATTGCGTTTTCAAGTGACCCGAAGAAGTTCGGGTCCGTGGGCGGCGACGGCTCCGTCCGGCTGTTCGATTTGCGGTCACTGAGCTCGAGCACCATCGTGTATGAGACGCCGGACAAGGCGGCGCTGTTGCGGCTCGCGTGGAACAAGCGCGACGACCGCTTCATCGCCACCTTCGCGGAGGACAGCTCCAAGATCGCCGTGCTGGACCTCCGCCGCCCCATTTGCCCCATCGTGGAGCTGGACCGCCACACGGCCGGCGTCAACTCCATCTCGTGGTCGCCGCACTCGCGCTACGACCTCTGCAGCTGCGCAGAAGACAACACGGCCATCGTGTACGACATTTGTGCCGGCATGAGCAACTCGAACGGTGCCTGGAGCAGCTACACGCTGCTCAAATCGGACGAGCCCATCAACCAGATCCGTTGGTCGCCCACGGAGCCCAACTGCATTGCGCTGTGCGATGAAAAGGCGCTGCACGTCGTGCAAGTGTAGTCATAGTCCCAGGCGGGGAAGGCTCAAGGTGTCGAGTCTGGTGTTGTATATGAGCTCCCTACCCGCTCCACGATGGCTCAGTCTTCGCTTCGTGCCCCCACCGCGACAGTCGCGATCCCATCACGTGTACATGAGCTTCCCGGCCGGACTACAGGGCAGGAAGGGCGCGAATTCGACGCTCAGCGCGTCGCCCAGTGCCGGCAGCTGGTGCTCCACGCACCAGCGCTGCAGCTCCGCCTCGGTGGCCGTGCGTCCAGTGTCCAGCACCACGCGAGCTCGAATGATCCCGTCCTTGCGACTGGCGACGCTTTGCATGAGCACGAGGGCGTCCGTCACGTTCGGGTGTGACGTCAGCACGGCCTCGAGGTGCTGGGGAGCGAGTGTCAAGCGCTGGTCCTGCCACTCCGTTTCCACCGTCGGCCGCAGTCGGCCCTGAAGCCACACGCAGCTGTTGCCGTTCTCGTCCTGCGTGACGTCGCCGAGGTCGGCCGTGCGGTGGCCCGACGCGTCAAAGCGGAAAAGCGCCTGCTGCTTGACGTAGCCCATGGCCTGCCAGGGCGTGCGGATGAGCACTTGGCCATCAGCGTCGAGCCGGGCGGTCACGCCGGGCCAGACGCTGCCCACGTAGAGCTGCTGGGCGTTACTTGTCATGGCCTGCAGCTCCGAGGCGAAGCTCTTGCCGTGCAGATGCCAGGCCGCCATGTCTCCCATCTCGGTGGACCCGTAGTTCTGCATGAGCGTGAGGCCGTAGTCGTCGCGCATGCGACGGAAGAGCGGGCGCGACAAGCGCGTGCCGGCGCAGTAAGGAATGTCGGCGTGCAGCGTCGTCGGCGGCAGGGCCGCGAGGGCGGTGTACGTCCCAGGCGTCGCGTACAGCGCTGTGAGGAGCTCGCTGCGCTGCTGTAGCAACGCGTAGAGCCCCGCAGCGGTGGAGGCGAAGCACAGTTCCGACTGCGCGTCGAACGCCGAGGTGAAGAGCGCGAAAATGGTGTTGATGGAGTAGGCGTGCGCAATGGAAGTCCCACAAATGAGACGAGCCGGGCCGTCCGGGAAGAGCTGCTCGTGCGTCGACTCGCCTTGCAGCACCATGTGCTGCCAGCTGCAGGGCACCACCTTGGGCTCCCCCACGCTGCCCGACGTCAGCATGCACACGCATCCTTTCTGTGCCACGTCCGTCTCGCGCAGCCACGCGGCGCCATCACTAGCAGCTTGTGGATTGGCTTGAGCTTTAGTGTCGCTGACCGTCACCGAGCCGGCAGCGTCGTCCACTGTAAGCACCTTGGAGATGCCCGTCTGCGTCTGCACGTGATCGAGCAGCGCGACGCGGCCTTTGCCTAGCACGGCGCACACGCACTGCAGCTGCATGGCCCCCAGCATACACGCGACGCTGGTGGCGTCGTTGGAGAGAACCAGCACGAACGCGTCACCGCGGCGGACGTTGGCGTCCCGCAGCAAGCGCTCGCCCAGCGGCAAGAGCGTGGCGCGCAGCCCACCGCGAAGCACGTGCACGCACGCAGATCCATCCTGCACCGTTGGCGAAGCGTCCGTGGGGCGGCCCTCGGCGTCCAGCAGCGCCAGCGAGCCGTTCTTCATGCCCAGCAGCGCCATGTCGCCGTGTACTTGGTTTTTGTAAGCAGGGGGCCGAGTACTTGGTTTTTGTATGCAAGGGTTCGCGGTTTCAAAGACCACTGGAGCGAATTGAATGGGGAAGATGCCGCGGAGAGGTCGATGGCGGCCTCGGGCTGCGCAGGCCGACACGGAGGAGACGGACAGCGACTACGACCCCCGGAACGCCGAGGAGAGCAGCGACACGAGTGAGGACGGCGGCGAGCAGGCGCAACCAGACAGCGGCAGCGGCAGCGAGACGGACTCGGTCGACGAGCGGGCACACAAAGCGCAGCGCAAGACGCAGGAGGCCAAGAAGGGTCGCCCCGCGGTGGATGCCTACGGAGGTGCTGTAGAGGAAGAGAAGGTGGCGGAGAAGGAGCCGGAGCTGCTAGTGGAGCTCTCGGATGAGGAAGGCGCCGCGAGCCAGGACACCCGCTGGGCTCTGCAGGAGATGGAGGAGGACGACGTGAGCAGCGACGACAACGACGACAACGATGGAGATGGCAAGACCAAAACCAGCTGGGCGGGCGCTGGAGGTTCCGCACCGCCACAAACGCCGCTTCCCGGTGTGAGCGTCACTAGAGCCGAACCCAGTGTCGGTACCATGCAGAGTCTGCTGGAAGCGGATGCATTTATGGGGGAGAGCCAAGACGAAGACGAGCACGACGAAGAGGAGGAGTACGAGCTCATGAGCGCCACGCCGTACGAGATCCAGGAGGCCAAGTGGCTGGTCCAAAGCTTGACGTCGCATGTGTCGCGCGTGGAGACCTTGATGATTCGGCAAGGGCTCCAGCCCGAGGGCCCGCCTATCCAGATCCCCATTGCGCACTCCGACGAGTTCGCGAGGTACGACCCCGGGAACTTCCGCGCCATATACTGTTCCCAAGTGGTGGGAGGGTGATGCTCTGTATGGAGCGTCTTGCGCGCGTATTCACCTTGTATTTCGCTCTGTCTGCAGGAAGTTCCGCTGGCCACAGCACCTCCGAAACCTGCGCAATGTGGAGTACGTCCCTGTATCCACCACGGATTGTGTGATAGCTGTGTGTTCTATCGGGAATGGTCTCTAATTTGCTAAGTGCTGGTGAATTTCAACAGCTTTTCTCAAGACGCGTCCGAGATTTTTCAGGACTACGAGCTGGTGTCGGACGCTTCGACGCAGAAAGCGCCGGGCGAGAAGGAGGAAAAGCCCGCGCTGGCGACCAGTGCATTTGTGCCAGTGCCGCGTCCAATGTTGGCAACCGCCGCAAAGTCCGCTCGCCAGACATCCCGGAAGCGCAAGCTCGCAGCTGCGGCTGCGGCCACTCAAGCCGAAGACTCGAGGAACGAGTCGCCGTCAGCAGCAGAACTGCTGAGCATCGCGCGGCTAGGCACCCGATTCTGCGATGGGTTTCTCGGCTCACTGCTTTCTGCCAACGCGCGAGCGCTGCAAGGTCTTGGCGAAAGCCAGGGGTACGACCAACGTTGCTGGTACGAACGCGTGGAGCTCGAAGAGCGACTGTGCCTCGCTCACCGCTCTAGGCAGTAGGAAGCATCGACTGACATCGTCCTTTGCGTGTTCTCGATGTATGGCCAACAGGACTCCGCTCCCGTCATCGAAAAAGCCCATTGCGAACTGGCGGTTCGTGATGGAACACCTTCGCAAACGACGCAAGAGTTCAGCAGCCTCGGCAGCCTCGGCCGACGTGGTTTGCCCGCCCATGAAGCAAGCGTGAGTGGAAAAGGTTTTCCTTCTGCTTTTCAAGTTGGTGTGATGAACTAACCTGAACGTTTGTCCGTTGTGTAGAACGCTGATGCGCATCCAAGACCGCCTCAAGCAGCTCTACGGCCTCTCGTGGCAACCTGAGGACGACGAGTTCTTCAAGCCGACAGCGGCCAACAACAGCGTCTCTAACGTCGCAAATGCGGGCGAGAGTGAGCAAGACGTGCAAGTCGTTGAGGAGGGAGAAGAAATCTCTTTCTAACTGGAAACACTCGCCTTCGTCTCGGTTTCCCCCTCGTCCGTTGAGCGCCGATACGGGACTGCAGCCTTAGGTCTTCAGCGCTTTCTTCTTCTTCTTATACTTGTCGAAGTATGCCTGCACCTTCTGGTTGTAGTTCTTGTCGCGCTTCTGCTGATTCGCCGTCTTCACGATGACCTGCAGCACGTCCTCGTCCTGCAGCATGTGCTCCTTTCCGACGCGCTGTGGATTGTACTTGGTGCTCGTGCCCCACACCAGCGCATAGTTGAAGTTGTCAAGCATGTCCTTCGAGATCTGTTCGAGTGGCAGGTACCACGCAGCCGACGAAAAGGTCAGCCACACATCACTACCAGCCTTCATGCCTTCACTTCCGCCAAGAGGCAAATCTCGCACGAGCTGCTCCTCTAGCCCACGACGAGTGATGCGGACTGAAGCAGGACGTACCGAGTAGCACGCAGACTGGACGCTAACGCCCTTGCGCTCAGATCCCAGCACCACTGGCTCCGCGAACTGGGGGGCCTCGCCACGACGCTTGGTGTACACGCGCGTGAGCCCCATATAGTCCCACATCTTGGCCAGGAGCGTGTCAAAGTTGAGCTGGACACCGGAGGACGGCATGCATGGTCAGACCGATTCGCCATCGAATCTCGCAGGCGTAAAAGTAGACAGCCCTATTTTCTCATGACGAGATGGAGGACAGAACGTACCGCAGGGCGATCACCGTGGGCGCAGGCAATCACGGTGGAGTTGGGCATCCGCGCCAGACGGTCCACGTCCTCGATCGAGATCACGTCAATCTTGTTGTACACGTAGAGACACTTGACGTACTTGCGGTTGCCTTCGATCACATCGATGAGGTCGTCGGTGGAAGCATCCTCGCGGAAGAGCACTTCGCAGTTGTGGAGCTTGTACTCGTGCAGAATCTTGTACACCGTCTTGTACGGGTCCTCGCCAAGCTGCATGCACCCGACATCACCAATTGTACCGTCAGCTCACTTGTGTCACTCCCAACTCAAACAGTAAAAGAGTTTCAAGCTGGAAGCTGATTCCATCCGGGATTCGTACCTTGGTCAGGCGAACCGTGCTGTTGAAGGTGATGCCACCGCCGGATTTCTTTCGGAAGTAGATGTCGGGCGGCTGGCGGTTGAGACGTAGTCCGACCGTCTCCAGCTCGTTCTCCAGGATCTCGCGGTGGCGGTTGCCAGCCTCTCGACCGGCGTCCAGCACCATGAGGATCATGTCCGCGGACTTGGCCACGGCAATCACCTCTCGACCGCGACCTCGGCCGTGAGCAGCGCCTTCAATGATACCGGGAAGATCCAGAAGCTGTGTGGGAACGGTACCGTCGCCAAGATCGTTAGCAAGATCGCTAGAGACTCCAAGTCGATCTTTACTGAGCTGCAGGCTTGCTCACCTGGATCTTGACGTCGTTGTAGATCAAGTTGCCTACGAGCAGCAGCGAAATCCGATACGTTAGCAATGTCGTGATGACTCGGCACGGTGGTCCGACAGGTTTACTCCTGTGCTGGCTCACCTGGGATACACGTGAGCGTCGTGAATTCCACCGCATTGGTCTCGGACTCCGTCTCCGTCAACTGACTGTGGTGCCGCGCCCAGACACACAGGTTAGAATCACAGCGCCAAATGAATGGTAAATCCTGCTGTTGGTGATAGCAAGAGCAATGCAAAACGCACCTCAGCATCGTCGACTTGCCCACACTGGGGAACCCGATCAGCGCCACGCGGCCGTCTCCACTCTTGGCCACGTCAAAGCCTTCGCCGCCGCCGCCACTGGACTTTTCGCCTTCGAGAAGCTACGCGAGGTCAACACATAATGCCATTGCACACGAGTCAGCATCTCCGTCGCCTCGCCAGAGTCACTACGCTCACCAATGCACTCGTCCGGCCGCACCTCCGTGCGCAGCTTGGCCAGCTTGGCCTTCAGATGCCCCAGGTGGCCCTCCGTGGCCTTGTTCTTCTGCGTCCGCTTCATCTCATCCTCTGCGAGAGCAAACACGCAGCGCAGACCGGTGTTAATTCGAGCCGTATGGCACGCCCAGTGCGAGCGATTTCGAGCGTGTGCGCGCAGCCACACGAGCACAAGACGGAGAATCCGACGCACCGATCTCCTTGATGCGGTCGACGATCCCCATGATTGCCGACGCGATCCGCTGCGAGCGCTAGCGTTGCTTCCACTTGCTCCGCTGTCCTCCCAAGCCGCTCGCGTCTGACGTCTGACCAGCGGTTTGCAGCGACCGACCCGGGAAATACACCGGTGTTATACCGGTATACCGGCTTCTGCATCGTGGCCGGATTTGGCGTCCCGGAAGTCGAACATGACACCTCCTAAACTTTATTTCTTAAGGTATGTGCGATAACTCATGAATTGTCGCACATACCATAAACGATAAATCTGGGGAGGTTTTTGACACTGACGAACAATGCAAGAATTGTTGCACGTACCGGAAATAGCCCAGTTTAGGAGGTATCAATCACCGGTTTAGCAAATAGAACCGGTAATCTTGTTATACCGGTAACATACGGGTAAAACGGGTTTATACCGGTTTGAAGGGGGCGGGGCATACTCAACTCAAATGAGACAGCCAACACCCGCCAACACCATCGTGCGCGGCATCGGCCGACGGCTGTCGCTCCCCTGGAAGCCCACGCAAAGCATCCGAGCCAGCGGAAAGTGCATGGCGTGTGAAGTACCAACGCATGCTTGGAGAAGGCCAAGGTGGCGCGTGCGCGCAGCGAATAGCTGTCTCTGTAATCGCCAAGGCGTGATGAATCGAGATGCACACGTGACGTGGCGGGCCATGATGACGCAGCCATACCTATCACAGAATAGCATTTATGTTGAGCATCCTTGTATATGCAATATCACAATTCCTATGCTATCCGAAGTTCATCCAAACGGTCAATCTACTGCAACGTTATCATTCGCAGTACCTACCGTGCACGAAGTAAAGTCTGATCCTTTTACAGAAACTATCTTCTTCCACATAATCAGATTAACGAGATCTGCCTGCAGTGGGCAAACAGGCTTCTGCGGCAACCACAGGCCTTTGACTCGCATCGCCGCTCAAGTGGAGATTTCAAGAGACCAAGATGGCGGACAGTGCGCCCCAAGCGAGGGGGTTCTTCGCGGCGCTGCTCGTACGTCTCGCTGACGCGGCAGGCGGGCGCCAGCACAGGGTGTGACGGCGCTGACTGGCGCGCTGTGCGTGCGTATCTTTCTGTAGGGCGGCGCCGTGGCCGGCACGTCGGTGGACATTGCGCTGTTCCCGCTGGACACGGTCAAGACGCGGCTGCAGTCGGCCGAGGGCTTCTTCAAGGCGGGCGGCTTCCGCGGCGTGTACAAGGGTCTGTCGGCTGCGGCCGCCGGCTCTGCTCCCGGAGGTAGGCATGTCGTGCGCTCTCTCTGTGCAGTTGTTGCATGTTCAACTCTGCGACGACGAGGACTGATGCGATCCTTCGCGCCTCATGTGCAGGCGCGCTCTTCTTCAGTACGTATGAGACGTCCAAGTCGCTGATCGGCATGGCGGCCCCAGAGATCAAGCACTCTCCGCTCGTGCACATGGCTGCTGCTGCATCGGGCGAGATGGTGCGTGGTCGCCTGAGCTGCCAGTTGTCGGCTTGCTGTGTACGGACTGCATTGACGCTGACCTGATGCCTCTGTTTCCATGTGTAGTCGGCCTGCTTGGTGCGCACGCCCACGGAGATCGTGAAGCAGCGCATGCAGACCGGCGTGTACGAATCGCTGCCCAAGGCACTGGCGTCCATTCGCGCGGGCGAAGGCTTCCTCGGGTTCTATCGCGGCTACTGGAGCCTGGTCGCGCGGGAGATCCCCTTCTCGTTCATCCAGTTCCCGCTATGGGAAGGTCTCAAGGTACGGGCTTGTTCATTAGATGCGCGGCACCAACTGCATTAGCGCATGTACGAGGATCTGACGCACGTTGTTTGCTTGCCCCGTTGCCTACGCCGTGCTGCAATAGTACCAATGGTCCCAGAAGCAGAACGCACCCGTGTCGTCGCTGCAGGGCGCGATCTGCGGGTCCATTGCCGGCGCGGTGGCGGCCTCCATCACGACGCCGCTGGACGTGGTGAAGACGCGGCTCATGCTGGGCAAGGACACGAATGGCGTGCAGTATCAAGGCACCATCAACACCCTCAAGCGCGTGTACACGGAAGAAGGACTGAAGCGCTTGTTCTCGGGCGTGGGGCCGCGCACCATGTGGATCAGCATCGGCGGCTTCGTGTTCTTCGGGGCGTACGAGAAGACCACCTCCATGTTCGCCGAGGTGCTCTAAGGCAGGCGCAGGCAAGACATCTCAAGGTCGCCGACCACAACGGAGCTCCTACCCTGCCGACAGCCAGCGCACGTTGCCAGGGCAAAGCACGGAGCCGCAGACACCTCCATCTAAATAGACAGATGCGAAGACATGTTCCTCAGCACGCCAAAGCAGCATCTCGGTTGCACCAACCACGGAGCCTCTCCTGCTGGTGGGACTTGGGCCTCCTTCCTCGCGCTTGAACCTCGACTGCTGCACTGGTCAGACAAAAACTGCGCTGCTCCGGTACCAAGCAAGAGTGCTGCCAAGAAGGCTCCATGCGCCTCTTGCCGGACTTCCTCGCTTGCTCATGCCGCCGACCGGTAAACACCGCACGTTGTCGCATCTTGGCTACGTTGTCTACGTCATTTTGTCCTTTTCCCCTAGCCCCCGCGTGGGGGTGATTGTGTGAGTTGCCAAGCAGCAATCGGGTCCTGTGACAAACCCGCCGGCTGCTTCGCACATACGGGACGCTAGTGACTGCAGACCCGACCCGTTCAGACCAAGGGAAAGGTGCTGGTTCAGGGTGTCTGCCCCCAAGTGAGCCGACATTGGGCGTTTGCTTGTTGGCGGGCATGCGATCTGCGGGGCCGCTTTGCGGCTGGCTCATTTTCGAATCCGCACGCTGAAGCTCAAGTCTCTCCAGCCCTCAAGCCTCCCCGCTCCTCCCGACACACAAAGATGGCCACGTCCCCCAATAAGAAGATGCGCGAGGCGACGCAGCTGGACCAGCTGAAGCAGTTCACGACGGTGGTGGCGGACACGGGCGACTTCGAGCAGATCAACAAGTACAAGCCGCAGGACGCGACCACGAACCCGTCGCTGCTGTTCAAGGCCGCGCAGATGGAGCAGTACAGCGCGCTGGTGGATGACGCCGTGGCGTACGGCAAGGGCCTGCCGGCCGACATTTCGGAGGCCGAGCGTCTGGGCTACATCATCGACAAGCTGTCGGTGAACTTCGGTCTGGAGATCCTCAAGGTGGTGCCCGGCTACGTGTCCACGGAGGTGGACGCGCGTCTGAGCTTCGACACGGAAGGCACGATCGAGCGCGCGCACCGCATCATCGGGCTGTACGAGAAGGCCGGCATCTCGAAGGACCGCATCCTCATCAAGATCGCCAGCACGTGGGAGGGCATCCAGGCGTGCAAAAAACTGCAGGAGGAGGGCATCTCGTGCAACATGACGCTGCTGTTCGGCTTCGCTCAGGCCGTGGGCTGCGCCGAGGCGGGCGCGACGTTGATCTCGCCCTTCGTGGGCCGCATCCTGGACTGGCACAAGGCCAAGACGGGCAAGAGCAGCTACGAGTCGCACGAGGACCCGGGCGTGCTGTCGGTGTCCAAGATCTACCAGTACTACAAGAAGTACGGCTACAAGACGATCGTTATGGGCGCGAGCTTCCGTAACACGGGCGAGATCAAGGAGCTGGCGGGCTGCGACCGCCTGACCATCTCCCCGGGCCTCCTGGAGGAGCTGACCAAGTCCACGGACAAGGTGGAGAAGAAGCTGGATGAGGCCGAGGCGGCCAAGGCGTACAACGGCGAGAAGGTGTCGTACGCTGAGAAGGACTTCCGTCTGCTCATGAACGAGGACGCCATGGCCACGGAGAAGCTGGCCGAGGGCATCCGCGGTTTCAGCGCCGACATCGTGAAGCTGGAGGCGATCCTGAAGACCAAGCTGAGCGCCTAAGCTACTGCGACCACGACTGCGTCGTGCGACTCTTTTGCGTGTGCATCCGGACGCCCGCGGTGCATTGCACCGTGCAACCGCGATGCGAGCTAGGTAGTACCTGGTGTTTGGCTTTGGCGATCCCCATCAGCGAGCGGCATCGCTCGCTTTCAGCTGCTCGAGCGTGTGCGGACTCCGTCGCGACCGAGACCTTAGTTTACAAGCCACAAAAATACATGCCTCTGCGCTATTTGACATTCTTTCGTGGTGACGTGTCCGCAAGCGGGCGTGCTCTGGAAGGACGCAAACCTGCTCGAAGTCGAGGTGCCAGTACCAAAGCCACTGGATCCCGAGCTACCGAAGCCACTGGTCGACGGCTTGTCGGTCGCCGCGTCCCCAAACGTGGCGCCCGGCGACGACGCCTTAATGCCGAAGCCACCGGAGGTTCCCGA
>JAADYJ010000385.1:0-23011 GCA_023338205.1 Halophytophthora polymorphica
GAACGATAGAAGAAAGATACAGCTCGCAATGACATAATCCCGCTCATCATCATATTTCGCGATTTTTACCCCGGTTAATTAGCTCGCTAAAAATTACTAACTAAAACTAACTAAAAAAAAATTTAGTTAGTTCCAACCATACACGTAACTCAAGAAGATCCCAGTCGTAATCGCCCGCTGCAGTGTCGTGACAGCCCGCCCCGTGTCCGCCAGCTTGACCAGCAATCGAGACTCAGCCTTGTAGTCCTTCAGTTGAAGCATTAATTCCATGGACATTCTAAAATCAGGGGAGCTGTAGTGCACCCCCTTGATCACCTCCTGAAACTCCGTCACGAGGTGATCGCCCAGCAAAACTGTTGTTTGCACCCGACCACGCTCCGTCCAGTGCCATCGCCCGCTCGTATCAGTGGTCCTCATACTCACCACCTTGTTCCAGTTCTTGATATAACGGCTGCCTGCCATCTCTGCGAGGCCCGCGCCCGCTTCATTCTCTTCTCTCCGCGTCTTCTTCGCTTCTGGCCTCTACTTGCCATGGAACCCATCGAGTGAAACCTCGACCTGCTGAACAGCATATTCCCGACGGGAATGGTAATGGCATTGCAGCCCCAATTTTCCCAACCGGGTACGTATTTCACCAGGCAGAAGAGCTAAAGTCCAGGCTGGGAGATGACCAAGAAACGCCGCGTAACGACCTCGCGCGCGCAGATCAGCGCTTCCCGGCGGTGCCGCGCGCTGTCCGAGGCCGACGCGCACGCCCCCACCAAGCGGGCCAAGCGCCGCACCGCCTGTGAGGACGACACGTCGTGCAGTTCGGGCGTCTCGGCCGACGCCGTGGCGCACTTCCAGGCGCTTCAGCCGTCATCTTCCTCCTCCTCCTCTTCCAGCGCGACGGCTCTGGCTGAAGTGTACGAGTGGCTAGGCGACGCCGTCATCGGGGAGCTCGTGGGCCGCTGTCTGCTCTCGCAGTTCCACCGCGCGCCGCTCTCCGCGCGCGTGTTCCGGAACCTACGATTGGCCGTCGTCACCAACCGTAACCTGGCCCAAGTATATGACGCCATGGGGTACGCTAGTTATCGCCGTCGTAACGCTGTAACGACGGATATGACGCAAATCTGGCGGCCCATGAAGATGAAGGAGCGCGCGGACGTGGTGGAGGCCGTGGTGGGGGAGCTGGTGCTTAGGTTGCACGCCCAGCGCATGGACAAGTCTGTGTATGCGGCTGCGGTGCGTGCCACGGGAGCGGAAACAGCCTATTGCACGCATTTGGACGCCGTGTTGGCCGCCATGTTACATGCGCACTTCGCAGCGAGGACACGAGCTGCAGAGCAGCATGGCGAAACGACGATGGCGGCCAAGGGACCGCTAAGTGTGGCGTTCAACCCCTTTGCGTGTCTACCAGAGGAGCTGCTGGACGAGACGACGGGCGAGTTGGTGGTGCACGACGGCGTCTTTGAGCAAGAGCTGATGGAGGACGATGAGGCGGGAGAACGGTCGACCATGGACCTCATTGAGGAGTACAAGGGCGGGGAGACATTGGCGGGCATGGGTAGACAGCGCCCGGAGGGACCGCATCACTGCTTCCAGACGCATTGCAGCGCTGATAGTGGAGCTTTGAAAGGAGGTGACGCCGGTGGAGAGGTCTTGGCGATGCAGCTCACGAGGAAGGCCATGCTGGAGCTGGATGCGAGCCACATCTTGCGCACGTCGAGCGAGATCTTTGAGGTGTTCAAGATCTACGGCACGGCCGTGCTGGCGGAACGAGTAAGTCTAGCACTGGCGCTCCCGCACGTGCCGTTGTCATCGCAGCATCGGGCAGTGAACTCAGGTGACGCGTTGGTTGTCACGCCCGCTAGACTCACGCGTCAGCGACAACTGGCGCTCTCCATGGCGAACCTCGCGACTTGTGCTGTGGAATTGGGTATCGCTCAGTGTCCCTCTTCTTTGTCCAGTAAAGATGAAAACAGTGGTGAGTCCAAGGAGGAAACAGCGGCGCGAAAAGTGCTGGACGAGCGACGGAGGGCCAACACTTTGCGAGCCTTCGTGGGGTTCCACAGCACTGTCGCCACCACTTCGTCCAGCGCTGTTGCTCGCCACAGCAGCGCGTTGGTGAACGCCATCTGCAAGACGCTGCTCGACGCTGGGGCTTCCAGTCGTGACGCCGCTGCGGCTCCACTCCAAGCGTCTGGTGTGCTGGCGATTCCGGACCGGGAGCCGCTGGTGACCTTGATGCAGTCTGTGGGTGAGGCGCGGATGTTCATGAACAGCAAAACCTGCGACGACCTGCACACTAAGGGAGAGCGACCGGTGTCAGCAGAAATGCACAAGCGGAAGCAGAGCCGGATGTCGCTGCTGCTGCGACAGTGCGACTCGGAGCAAGTGGAAGACTTGTTCGAAACCTTGGCACGGGAACAAGATCACCAGCGGCGGGCAAGCGAGGCAAGAGCTGCACGCCTAAATCAGGAGAAGAAGGTCGAGAAGCGAAGGAGAAAGAAGGCACATTTGCCCACGGAGGCAACCATGGCCAACTTGACGGCCAGTCTGGAGCGCTTTTTGCATCGGCGGTTCCTCTTCTGCCTCGAGGAGATCGTGGTGCTCTTCGCGCAGCGCAAGACGCAGGAGTGCCGCACTCAGATCTCCGTGTTTCAGCACGACCTAGAGCCCTGCGTGAACGAACTGCAGTTCCGAAAGTGGGAGGTCTCGACGAGCACGCTGACGCTGGCCATGCGCGACAGCTTCTACCGGCTCTTGCTGCACGACGTGTGTCAGTTCCACGCGGTAGTCTCGTCCAGCAGGAATACGCGTGACGGTACGCGCATCACCCAGTTGCGACTGCCACTACACTACACGTGGGCCAACGTTTCTAGGCGCATCACCACGGAGCAACAGGCTCGTTGCTAAGTTTGAGTTCCGTCTTGGAGTCGGTGTCGGCTGTTGTTTTGTTCTTCGCGGGTTCTGCTGGTGCGGTGTCTCCTGGGAGCATGCGCTGGTGGTATTTGATTGTTGCAGGGTTTCCCACGGGAGGCGCCGAAATGAATCTTTGTGGAGTGGCAGTTCGGAAATGGAGTGACGTCGCCAGCACTTTGGATGCCTGCTCCACCATGCGTCGATCCGGTCGGGCGAGTGGTAACAGAGGGTTTCCTGCGGTCGGAGGGCGTCGGCCCACTCCACGCCACACGCGCGCTTCCATGATGAGCTCCTGCGCTCCTAGTGTTTTCGCGTGCCGAATCCGGGACACTTGGCCTTCTCTCTGAAGCCGTTCGTACTGCTTCTGAAAGATGCTGGCGCCTCGATCACGCTCAAAGTGGAGCTGTGGTGGGTCATCCAGAGCTGCAGCAAGTCCGCGGTGTCGTTTCCGCTTGTCCCAGTCATTGTCATCCTGGAAACTCAATGTCGCCGGCGCAGATTCAGATCGACTGAGACTTGCACCATTGTTTTCAATCTGATGCTCGTCTTGAGACTGAAGCCAGGCGGTGGATGCATGCTCTTGAAGCCTACTCGAAATAGTGGAAAGCCCTCCGATGTGCGGGAGTACCCCGGTTGAAGCAGTTGTTGGTGAATCTTTGGAGATGATGGAGGAGGCTACCTCGTCCCGTGATCTTCCTGGCAGTTGCGACTCTGTCAGAGCAAATACTGACGGAAGCCTTTCATCGGGTGGCTCTGGTTCGTGAGAACCATAACTATCGCGCCATGATAGTGGTCCAGCGCCGCCACCGCTACCTTGACGGCCACTGGCGAGAAAGAGCGCGGTGATTTCGTCCAAGTCTTGCCACCATGCCTTGCGGTCGCTTCGCTTCCGAGGGAACGCTTGGTCTGGTCGCGTCCGGTGCAAGTGCCGGTCAAGCGCGACTGGCTGGTGGGATGGAGGTATGCCAGTAGGCAATCGGAGCCCCGTGTCGGCGACTTCGTCTTCTTCCCCCTCGTTCTGCTTCTGCTTCGGGTCTGGTTCCGTGAAGCACCGCGGCGTCACAATGCGCTCGCCTAAGAGTTCTTCCTTAAATTTTTCCTCGTCGAAGGTTGCTGCACGCGCGCGAAACCCCACGATGAGGTCGCAGAACTCGTCCTTTGCTTCAATTTTCCCTTCCTCCAGTCTGAATAAGGCATTCCAGTAGAGCAGACGGCGTTTGTGAGATTCCATCTCATCAAACATCACAACGAGATGTAAACAGACTCAACTTACAGGCGAGCGAGAGGCTCCATTGCCTCGTCCAGCTCAACGTGCCGTCGCTGCCACATCCGATCGAGCCGCTTTAGCGCAAACACGGCGTCGTCCAGGTCCAAAATGCGGCACATGTCAAAGATGAACCCCGGCTGCTGGTACTTGGACAGCACACGAAACAGCAAGCTGGATCTGGTGTATCTTGAGAAGCGGTTGACGTATCTCAGGAAGTCGAGCAGCTTGGCCGTCTCGGGAAATAACGCCAGGACCGAGACGACCTCGTCCAGTGTCATGCCGTTACTGAGCGCGTCTCGCACGACTTCTTTCAATACCAGATAGTGTTCGTCGAGCGTGAAGAGCTCCAGCAGGTCTGCCATCCGGTTGAGAAGCTCTCGGTTCTCCTCTGACTTGTCCTCCCTGTCCGAACTGCTCTCGCAATAGCCAGCCATGAGCTGCAGGAAGAACCAGAGTTGCTCGACTTTTAACAGACGCAGTAGCGAGAGCTGGTGCTCCACATTGACCAAGCCAAGGATCCGGCAAAAAGGTGCGCTCACAGTGGCGCACTTGGGGCTGCAGATCGTCGCGCAGAAAGCTCCGGTGATGCCTTTTGGCATCTCCACCAGACGTTTGAGGGTCAAGAAACGCTCGCGGACGTTGAGTTGCAGGAACAAACCCACCAAGCCTACCCGAACATGAACGGGGAGCGGGTTGAACAACGTGACCAGGTTTCTCAACGTGTCGTCCTCAAGGTTGCGAGCCACTTCTGCAAGGTTCTCCACGTCACTTGCGCCGTCTAACGCTCGAAGTTGCTCGACGAAGGCTGACCGGATTTCCCACGACATCCGGCTGAATAGCTCGACAAGCACGCGCATCAAGGTTGGAGCAACACGCGCGGAATAGCTGATGATGCGTAGCAACACACCTTTCTCGGGGTGTCCCTCAAGCATACCGAAGAAGAGTTTTCGGATGTGAACAGGTAACTCGGCTGTGAAGATCACGAGCTCTCGACTGGAGGCTTGGTTCATCATATCCACGGCCACCAGGACGAAAACCTCCAGCTCGTCTGCGCTGACGTGGGAGGAGGCCATCAGCTTGGCGAACATTTTATATTCGACCTTGGGTAGCATCAACAGCAACTGGAAGAAGGCGTCGAGGGCGTCGGTGGCCCAGATTGAGAGTCTGGCCAAGAGCCGACAGTTGGCATCGCTAGGCATGCTCAGCATGAGTCGGGTCAGCGCTACCTGTTCGGGCATTCGTTGCGTGCGCAGCAGGAAAATAAGGCGGTCGTACTCCACAAACGGTATGACTCGGAGAAGGCGAAGCACTTTGTGCCGCGACAGCTCACACTCGCAGAGGTACATGAGGATCTTCACGTGGACTTCTGCCGCAGACAACGTAGCGGTGGCTCCCTCCACATCGCTCCCGGGCGAAATATCCAAAATCTCTCGACACAGCAGCACCTTGTCTTTTTTCTTCAAGCTGGAAAGCATCTGGAGCACGATGCTCGTTTTCTCGTTTCCAGTGGCTTCGTCGTTTCTAGCGTGTAGATCAAGCAGCGTGTCATAAATGGGCAGCGTGTCTTCGCCTGGCATTTCGTCCACCCACTCTACGAGCGTCTCCCGTAGCTCTGGCTGCACAACGAGGAACAGCCGCAAAAAATGCTGCAGGCACGGCAACTCCACGAGCTCCAGACCTTGGCCCAAGACCGCTAGCTCCTCTTTTGACTGGTTTGCCATGCCGTGGACCATGTGGCACGCAATGGATTTCGGCAGTGTTGCCAGCTTTTGAATAACGACATCCAGCGAGGTAAAGCTCGCGTCGAGAAACAGTTTGAAAAGCAGGCACCTCCCATCGGTACACGTCTGATCTGGGGAGAAATCGTCCGGGATCTCCTCTTGAATCTCCACGATAGCCTCCGGATTTTCTGTTGCGACCATGAGGTCCAGGAAGCGAAGCTGGTTTTGGATCGAGAAGTTCAAGAACATCAGCAAGAAGTCGATCTTCTTGCGGAACCCGAAGAGTGCGACCACAAACACTTCAATCGCGTTTACCTCGGCGGGTGCCAAGGCATCCAAAAGTTTAAGGAGGTCGCTCTTGGGGAAATAAGGCAGGCCCTTTCTGACCACCAAGTGGATCATTTTCTCGCTGTTGAACTTGGCGAAAAGCGTGAGCAACGTGATAGTTGGGAACTCTTCCAGCAATAGTGGCAGCTCATTACGCACGGCCGTATCAAGGTCCAACAGTTTCTGCACCGCGATACCCGTGGTCTCGTAAAACCGGCCGAGCTTCTTGAGCGTTCTCACCGATGATGTTGATGCTCCTGCAGGGGCTACAATAGGTAGCTTCAATATAGCATCGATAAGTTCCAGTCTCGCAGGAGTCGCAAGTGGTCGCAGCAGCTCTAACCACGTGGGCATGCAACGCTCACGAATCGTCCTGCCCAGAAAGGTAATGGCGACCTCGTAACCAGGGACATCGACTGACAAGCTCAAAGCACCCCCGTCCTTGCGTGCACTGGCGATTGATGCCACAGGCTCCAAACCATCAAGCCAGTAGATCCAGACGCGTAGTTCTGGCAGGTCTTCAGCGAAGAGATTGAGGAATTCTTTCTGATACTTGAGCGGCAACGTCTTGGCCAGGAAGCAGTACGTGACTGCTCGTGAGAGACCCAGCGTCTGATAGATCTTGGTGAGCAAGTGCCGGTCTCGACTATCTGCAAACGCGGCGAACAGGTGCATGAGCTGCCTCGTCACGGCACTACCACGCTCAGGCGGCTCGAGCGGGCCCAGGTGGCTATTACGCAGCGGGTGTTGGCGGTCGTGCGCCGCAATGTAGTGGTGCATCCGGATCAGATCCTGGAGGTAGCGCTCCACCTCCTCCCTCACCTCGTGCTGACGCGAGAATCGCGCCGCCACGTTACCTAGGGCGACGGGATTCGATACTTGCATGGACTGCAGGATGACGGCCAGCTGCGTCTGCTGCGGCGCGCGGAAGCGGGTCACCACCATGGCCTGCAGCTCCGCGACATTGGGCGACCGCTCCAGCCCCAGCAGAGCCAGGATGCGGTCCGCCGGTGGCAGTGACGCGTCTGGCGCTTGGTTTTGCGGTGTCTTCGCGCGCGCCATGTTCGTCTCGAGCTTGAAGCAAGTTGCCCTTTGGGCTTGCCCAGGTCACGCAGGAGTGCGTGACCATCACTCCTGCGTCCGACGTTTCCTTTTTGGGAGCGGACTCGAGACGGGTGGTGGATTGGCGGAAAGTGTGGCCAAATCGCGTGATTGGTCGAAAAGACGCAGCGAGCTGCTTCCCCCCACCGTCCCGGGCCAGTGTGGAAAAGTTCGGCAGCCAAGAGCTTGGTAGAGCGAGGCAAGATGGCTTCGTGGGCGGCGCTGAACGTCGCTGGGAACGACACGCGCGACGCCAGCGCACGCGAGCGCGCTACGGAGGAAGCGCAGGATGCGGACAACGCCGCTATGTACGAGCAGGCGCTGCGCTACCAGCAGCGGCAGCAGGTGATGCGTTGTTGTAGCCTTCCTGGTGGATCTGGCTTAGATACGCTGGAGACACGCTCACTGCAACGCGCTCTCGGTAAATATGCTTGTTCAAACAGGTAAAGCAAGCAAAGGAAATCTACTTGGAGCTCTTGAACGTACGTGAACAGCAGTCGTAGGTGTCGTAGGTTGTTGGTGAACGATCACAGCGATCTAGTGTGGAAAACGTGCTGACAAAACATTGGGGCGGTGGGTGCTTGCTGTGCGTCTTCACTCGCTGCCTAGGGTGACGTGGTGGTGAATAGTCGACTCGAGTACTTGTGCAACAAGAACCTGGCGACAATGGAGTTCGAGGGCCAAGCGTATGAAGCGGCGCTCGGGTATTTTGCGGAGGTGAGCAGCGTTGCCGCACGTCGGTGCAAGCAGATGTGATTGTTGTAGTGATGTTTCTCGTATATGTGGCCAATGCGCACGTTGTTACTGCTTGAAGGCACTGGCACTGGATGCTACCGATGTCGTCGTGTGGTACCAAATGGCGAAGACGGCAATCGAGACGGGAAAGTGAGTGACATTTAGGAGTCTATACTCTGCTTCTAGCGCATGCGACGAGAAGCAAGCGACCGCTAACAGCCCATTTCATGTGAAATGTTATTCCCGTTCGCTGTAGGCTGTGGCTGGCGCGGCACACGCTCGAAGAAGGGATGAAAGTGGACGCGGCATACTGGCCGCTGGTGGGGACACTGGCCGAGGTGCTCTTTGAAATCGGAGACGACGATGAGTACGAACGCGTGGGAGCCTACCTGCGAGATCATGACCCTCAAAACGCGTCCTTACGACTCATGAGCAATGAATCTACGCGCCGACGAGCGACTTTGGCCCAGGAGAATGGCGATGCAGTTTTGATGACCTCGAAATCCTGTTCGAGAAAGCGCCCGCGCCCATCTGTGCGAGACGCCAAGTTGTTGAACCGCGCGCAGCAACGGCTCAGACATCTGCGTGAGATAACGGATCGCACAGCCAAACGTCGCAGGGTTCTACACGACGATCTAAATCAGAAGTTGGAGATGTCCCTGAGGCCGAGGGAGTATCACCTACAGCAGCAGTCATGGCAGGGGCTGGGGAAGCTGCTGCTGCAAGCATTTGAAGACGCCAACAGCGACGTAAACACCGATACGGTGCGTGCGACAGTTGGCATCCATGCCACGGTCGGAATTGAAGACAAGATCACCAGCAAACAGGACGAAGCAGACGACGAAGCAGACGACGAAGCGCCAGGACAAACAGCTGACGCTGCCGCGGAAGGAAGCGAAAGTCAGGGGGCGAATGCTGGGTCGTTGAGCCCAAAAGAAGAGGCGACTCGCCCACCAGGAACACGTCAAAGGCAGCAAGATGCCACGCCAGCCCCGTCCAATGCTTCAGAGCATTCCGCAACTGCGACTGGGGCTTCTGACAACGATACCCAAGACAGTGGTGTACCCACCAGCGAGCCGGACGAGCTCCAACCTCGAAGGCGAAAGTCGCGTCGCCATGAACAACGTCTGCGTCAAGAACACGCTGCAGCAGTAAAAAAGGCCCGCGAGAAGGACCTCGCGTACCGCCTGCGCGCATTTCTTCCAGACAGCAGTGACAAGGATGGGGAAGGGTCTGCTTCTGAAAGCGAAGTGGACAAGATCACCGATTCGGTGGACTGGCCATCGCCGTTGAAAGTCGAGCTTGTCGGCACGACGTTCCGGGTTTCAAACGAGAAAAGCGAAACACTTGCTGAAATGGAGTCATTCGTGTGCTCCTCACCTTCTGGCCAACCCTCGGACGCCGTTGGAGTATCTACTACACGGGCGACCGCATCGAATCCCACCGCCGAAGATGCTCGTCAGTTGGTACCCGTGAGGAGCGTGACAAGAAACCAGGTTGCAACGTTTGTCACGAAAAATGGCTTTGACGTGACTCAGTCTCCACGGCTCAAGGATTTGATTCGTGAATACCTCAACCAATGTGGCAAGTGGGCGAATCTGAAACTCGGAGACGATGGCACTGAGCCCCATGGCGTTTGCTTTTGGCTGGAGAAGATGCTGAGCGGTGATTTGGACGTCTCCAAGAGTGCAGTGCCAACGCAGCGAAGTTCTGTAGCGTTTGTCAACTGCTCCGTGATGCAAGGGAGCAGGATCGAAGGGGGTACTCTCACGTTGCGCGCGCAACTGTTTCTCCTGGAACTGCGCTTCGATATGTTTCTGCGACAGCCGATACGGAGACGGAGGCGGGTGGCGAAGAGAGGGCTTGACGATCTGATGACCCGAGCACAGAGCCTTCTTCTGGAAATGTGCATGCTTGAAGGCTTGGAGGAGGAACCTGATAAGTGCCACCCGACAGAGATCGAGTTCGTTCGGTTATTTTGGCTTCTCGCGCGGATGTACGAGCGCTGCGGTAACCCACAGGTGGCGCAAAACTACTACGGAAAGTGCAGAGAGAAGCTGCTTGCGTCCGCAGAGGAGATTGCGGGAGATGCTTCGATTGGTGGACCCCGAGTGACTTTGCCGAACCAGAAAGCCGACGCCGAAATTTCGCTGGACATTTTGGAGGAGAAAATCTCTGGTCTCCAGTTTTCGGATGTATGCTCCGAGGCAAAGCGATTGCTAGACGGTGGGGATCACGAACAAGTCGTCTCGATCTTGCTGGGGCACTTCTTCCCAGCGAATCAGCCCCCACGCATTGTCGATTTCCTGAGCGAATTCGATTCGGAGGAGAGTTATCAGTCAAGTCACGGCGTGAGCAGCAAACGGCTGTTTGAGACCGTGCTGAACTCGCTTGCGGAGAGCCCTAAGTTTTCAGCCGACGACGCGATTTTGTTGTTGCTGACGACGCTGTACCATGCGATCGCCGTGTTGGACAGCTTAGATCAGCAAGAAGGCCAAGGCGCGAGTCAGAACTTCCCGGAAGAGGCATTCGGGAACGCGTTTGTGGCCGTGGAGTTTTTGCTTGGCCAGCTGAGCACCACGCACCGCGAGAAGATTGCTGGTACCCGACACCACTTGCTGATGCGCGCACTGTGCGTATGGTGCTTCAAGCCGTCGATTATACTCTTATTCGAAGCTCCAACTAACGTGCTGGCAATGCTGAGGACCGTGCTGGAAGCTGCTTCGGCTGCTTCTAGTGCCGACGACGCAAAGATGGAGTCTGGAGGCTGCGCCCAGCAAACACTTACGGTGGATATCGCTGGGCGGCTGTTCTACACCATTCGGCGCTTTACGAACACAGACTTCCGGGATTTGTTCGCGTTGGCGCCGTATCGCACAAAGAAGAAGCAGCAACGCCAAGAGCGTGTCCGGTCCGTCGTCGCTGATTTGCTTCGGACCATGAATTGCGCGTTCCGCCGCGACGAGACATTGGCTCGGTCGTTTGCGCAGCCAAAGAGATCTGCTTTGGTGGCGTTATGCTGCAAGATGATGAAGGAGGAAGAGGACACGGTGATGCAAAGCGAAGGGAAAACCGCGAAGCAGCTTTTCGGGAACGGCGCGATTCTGTTCATCTTGCTGTTCGAAAGCTTCCAGAGAGAAGACTTCGACAGTGTCCCGGCAAGATTGGTTGACTTGATCCATCTTTTGCACGAACGTCTCGGACAGCACGGTATCTGCGGTTTGACGTACATCACGCAGGTTGATTCACAACCCGCCAAGCACGGGCGGTCCTGCTTTTTGGAGACGTGCACACTGTTGCTGAACAAGTACGTGAAACGTGGCGGCGACAAGGCTCACATCGCGGATTCAGAACGGACTACTGTGAAGGAAAATGGTGACCAAAAAGATGACGACGGTAGCAGAGAAGACGACGGCGACGAGGAAGAGGAAGAGGAAGAAGAGGAGGAGGCGGAGGCGGAAAACTGGTTCAAGAAAGAAGTCTGCCAGTGCTACCGCTGCTTGTACGATGTGCAGATCCTGTCGGGGTTGGAGGACCACAGGACGGGAAACACGTCCGATCTGCTACAGAAGGAAGATCAAGTGCCGAGACACTCAGACGCAATCCGACTAGCGCGGTTCGCAGTGCCCATTCTTCTCGAGAGACAACCCAAGAGCAACCACCAGAAGAAAGAACGGCTCAAGCTGCTCTACGCCGTTCGCGATGCCCTCGTAGACTCCAGTCTCGCTTCGCTTCCTGCGCAGCCACCCAGTGCATCGTCAAGACTGAAAGAGTATCTTGCTCCAAGAGATCTCTTGCAATGGCGAGATACGCCTCCGTTGCCAGCCACTAGCAGCAGCGGCAAGAATGCGACCGCAGACGAGCCCTGCTTGGGGAACCTCTGGTATCTGCTGGGGGCGAATTTCATCCTCGGGCGTGTGAAGCGGCGCGGGAACCTTGGCGAACTGACGGAGATGGAGCGTCACGTGAAAGTGAGAGCTGCGTTTCTGACCAAGGACGTGTTGTACTACCACCCTGAGAGAATCGACTCGTGGATCCGGCTGGGCAAGTCGATGAAGGAGCTTTATCACGCGGCTACCGACGCGTGCGCAGCAGTGCTTGGGCAGAAGCTGCGGATTCGAGCTTTGGTCGAGTACTCAAAGCAAGTTTGCGAACGAGCGGAGCAGTCGCCAGCGAACCCTTACACAGAAACTGCTGGACTACCGACTGCAAATGTGCTCTCTTTCGAGGATGTTGTGTTGAACGGAGAGCTGTTCACCAAGATGAAAGCGTGGCAAAACGACAACGACGCAGGGCAGTCGGGCAGTAGCAAACCATTGGTGGGATCTAGCGGAATTTCGACGGAAACCGCAGTGGAGATCGACGATTTTCAGCCGCCTCAGGCGAAGATTCCAATTGAGGAGTACGCTGCGATATATATTGCGCAGGTGATTGAATTCTCAAGGCGGTGCTTTGCGATGGCTGCACGACTGGGGGAGGAGGCTATCGTCAAGCGTGAGCAGCTACTGAAGCGAAAGAACCGAACCACCGGTGGCGCTGGCAGCGAAGACGAGGATGAGTTCGACGAAGAGCTGGATGAACTTCGCAACACAGTGATCGAGTGCTACGAAGAGTGCGGCTTGCTGCTCTACAATGTGCTTCAAGAGTTTTCGGTGATGAAAGAAGCGAGCCTCACACTGTTCCCAGAGAAGGCGTACCTGTGTGTCGTGGAGAAGGTGCTCGCGTACTTCCGCCAAGGACTGGTGGTTTGCGAGTCTGACGAGGAGGCGCACGAAGTTCGCTTCCGGCTATGCTACATGGTTGGTAAGGCCCTGAAGAAGCGGCGATGGTGCGAGATGATCGTTCAAAGGGTGCCCAGCAAGGAGTCTCTGGCTACGGCAGAGGAGATGGCGGACTGCTTTGCCAAGGCTGAGGCGTCACGTGAAGAGGGAGAGATGGAGCACGCCCTTGTCCACGCTTTCTATGCGCTGCAAGCGTTGAGGGTGGACCTCACGACTAGTGAACCAGCGACGATATCCGGTCTACGTTTGGCTTGTGCGCACTTCTTCGAGGAGGTGGAGGATGAGGAAGACAAGGAAGACCAAGTGGACACTGACAGCAACGCAGAAGATCAAGATGGTCCAGTAGACAAGAAGGGTGGGGGATCTGGTGGCGGCACAACCATAGGAACGGCTACGCGGTCGAAAAAATCTGTTGCTGTCGCTGCTACAAATGCCGGCGGACCATACACGAGCGAAGACAACGGCAAGATCACGGCCATGTCTCGAAAGGATGAGATACTCGCGTTGCTTGCGACAGCAAAAGGTACCAGCGCAGTCAGTCAAGCAAACCTTGTCGTTGCCCGCGGCTGGCTCGTGCTCAACATCATCGAAGCGCTGGAGTCCATTCCGAATGAAGACCGCTACTTCCACCCGTCGCGGTACGTGCTGGCTCGTGCAGTGTACTGGCTATCCAACTTTCACCACTCGCTGACCTTGCGCGATGACAAGCACAACGACAAAATCTTGGAGTTGGTGGATGCCCTGGAGGCTCGCAGAAGTTTGTTCAACGTGACCGGCCCCTCCGACGCCGCGGCGCGCGCCATCAAAGAGATGACCCCCATCTTCGACAAGAAGCGCTCGCAGGTCGTGGCCATCTGGTTCTCTGAGTACATCCCGACGGCCAAGAAGTTCGAGGAGCTGAACCAGCGGCAGATGAAGTACGACCACTACCGCCTCAAGTACTGGCGCTTTTATATTCGGATCCTGCAGGAGAACGAGGCATACGGACGACTCAAGGAGGTGGGCTCCTGGGTTCTGGCGTGCAAGGAAGAGCACGACGTGATCGACATCATGCTTGGTATCGTCCTGGAAGCACGAGGTAAAGTGCTACGCGTGCGGCTTCGGCGACTTCTGGACACGGTGGAAAGTGGTGACCCCGAGGAGATAAGCGCAGCGATGGAAGTGGAAAGCCAGTCGCCTCTCCCAGGGAGCGAAGGACTCGTGGAAACCATCCTCAAGCACTTGGCCAAAGCCTACACATTCTACCTGGAGGTCGTGGATGCGCACCACCGGCTGATGCGTGTGAGAGACGACAGTAGTTTGCTGCTGGAGAACGCCGAGTTGCCCATGGTGGCTATGTTGTTCACGGGTGCCATGGCCTTCCCGTCAGAGATGCCGCTGCTGGAAAAAGACGTGGATCTCGTGGACCGAGATTTCGACCAGAACGTGACGGTGATCAAGAACGCGCTGCGGCGGGACGAGCTGCCGCCTCGCATCTACGACGCCGAGGGTCGAGAGGCGTGGGAAGCCTTCCTGGGCGCCACGCGCTCCTTCTGCGAGGACAGGTGGCCCGAGCGCATGGGCAAAGGCAAAGTCACCAAGAGCCGCTTGAGACTCAAGTCCACCACCACAGGCACTACCACAGCAGCGACTGGCTCCACGGACGCCACCCAGACTGCGTCTGAGCAAGTGAACTAGAGAGAGCACGCGGAAGCGAACAAAGCTGGGCTATTGCTGATCGTTGTTGCAGGCTACAGGCCGTAGTAGGGAGCCCACGGCGTGTGCAATCCCTGCTCCGTGTGCTCGCAGACCACCCAGTGCAAGTCTTGCTCGGCGCGGCGAATGATCTCCTGGATGCGGCGCGGCTCGGTTTCGCCAGCGTGGCTCGGGAAGCCCTGGACCAAGCAACAGCAGCAGCAGAAGCAACAGCAACAGCAGCGTAAGTGCCCCATGCCGCTCAATCGTGAATGCAACCTTCACAAACTCGCTACTGTCCAGAGCTTGTTCGTACCTGCGACGAGCGAGCGAAGCGACGGTAGAACTCGCGCGTCTCGGGCGCCATGCTGCGGCTCTCGCGCAGGATGCGGCGGTACAACTGGCGCGCGCTGCGCTGGGCTTGGGCGAGTGCAGGCGTCATGGTCTGGTTCGAGCTACTTGGCACGTGTGTCGGTCGAGCTGTAGTAAGTCTTCTTCTCCTTCGGGGCCCCTAGCGAAATGGGCTAGTGAGGTTGTGGTCTGCTGTGGTTGAGCCGGAGCGCGACGTGCATTGATGGGCGTCGCGTGTCGTAGGTGTCGTAGGTGGCGTAGGTGGCGCATGCGCTGACACATCCGAGCAACGCAAGGTTTCCTGGCTTTGCACTGCAGGAAGACAAGACTTCGCAAGTTAGTTACCGCGCATCCACGCGCTTCATCGACTCCAAGCGTGGTCAGCGCAAGAGCTGCCACTGCGTCATTCGACACGCGCAGTTTTGCTGCCGTCTCGGCTCGCCGCGTGCCATCCTGAAGGATTTGTCACACAAACCCAAACACCAAGCGGAAACGATGCAATTGACGCCAGGGCTCCATTGAGGACGGCGGCGCGGTGACTACCGAAACAACGCCTTTGCCATTTATTTACGCACTGTAGCCGTCGTTGTCGGCCACGACGCTCTGGAGCGCGGCCACCAATTGATGTGAGGGCGTGGCGGCGTTGTCGCAGTCGCCGATGCGGTGCAGGCCCAAAACCGTGTTGTTCGCACTGGAGAGCACAGGCGAGCCGGAGCTGCCCGTGTCCGTGTCGGCCGCGTAGCCCAGCAGATGGGAGTACGTCTCCCCGCTGACGGTCACCTCGTAGTCTGTGTTAGCGATGGTGGCGCCCGTCGAGTCGGCGTCATCGTCCGTCTTGGCGATCTTCTTGCCGCCACCCTTGGGCTGCTGCGGCAAGTAGATCTCCTCGCCAGTCATGGGCGCATCGGAGCTCAACTGGAGATAACCGTACTCGCCCACAAAGTACTGCGCGTCGGCCGTGATCTGCAGTACCGCAAAGTCCAGCGCGGCATCGGACCTGATGAACTTTACGTTGTCTTTTCCTGCGAGTGTGCGGCCCACGGGACAAGTGGCGAAGGCGCAGTTGGTGCTGCAGTCGGCGACCTGCACGTCGAACTCGAACTGCGCGGCGTCCACCATCTCCTGGCTCGAGAAGCAGTGGTTGTTGGTCACGATGTGGCCCTGGTTCCCCCAGAGCCACGCCGTGCATGTCACGATGGCGTCATCGTCACGCACCCGCTGGGTCCGCATCACGGCTCGGGCCTTCGCCGCCATGGTCTGTTCTTGCTGGCTGCCCGACGCAAAGCACGCCACGTTCTTCATGGTGTCCTCGGCGCCGCAGATCTCGCGCTCTTCGTTGGAAACCCCCAGCTGCTCGTAGCCCAGCGAGTCAAGCGTGAAGATCGAGTTTGTGGGGCTGCTGTTGGAAGCGCAGTCGTCGCCGGACGGCTCGAAGCGCACGGTGAGAGCGTCGCCAGCAATAGGCAACGTGATTACACCTGAGGTCTGCGTGGCAAGAGCCTGTGCGTAGGACCCGCTCGGTGACGACACCACTAGCTTCGCGCCGTCGGCCAAGTTGACCGACGAAAAGTACAGCCAGAGCGCGCTCGCCTCTTCTTGGATGAGACGCCATTCCTGCGCTTCGCACGGTGAGGTCACGGTGTAGTTGCTGGCATCGAGACGCGACCAGGCTCCAGTGGTAAAGCCCTCAGCAGCCTCCTGGCCCGCTGACGTCGCCGTCGAGGCTGCTGACGTGGCACGGCATTGCCAAACTACCAGTGTGATGACAGCAAGCGTCGACACCCGAAAAGCCATGTGTGGTCGTGCTCGCCTCGAAACGAAGACAAATATGACGCCTGGATGAAGATCTAGCGATGCTGTGGACTCCTGCTGGAGGAAGTCGGAATGGGAAGCACGCAGAGGAACTGGAGGTTTTGCTGTCTCTGAACGCAGACTGAGGCTCGGCACAGGGTGGATGCAAGCGCCACTGGCCCGGTGTATCATCAGAGAATCCAGCGGCAGCCAACACTTCTCCCCGCGCCAGACCAGCGTAGCATGGCACGGAACCATGAGCTTGCTCCGTTTCCTCCACCTGCTCGACTGTCGTGCGCCGACAGACCTCTACAATCTGCTTTCCCTGTCCAAACCGATGTTTTCAATATCGCTGTGCCACACAAAATGAATTGTGGCAACACATACCCCTCCTGAACAGATGGGTTACCACCGCGCTGTTTTCAGGAGAGAACGACACTACCCCCGCTGTTTTCGAGGAACTCCGAACTCAGTCATGAACGTCTGCCAACCGGCACATTGGCAAGAGGACTAATGCCAATCCGGCTACGATCGACAGCGAGCGGATATCATGCATGGCTTGGGGCTGCTTACACGTTACACTGCTCTGTGCACCATGACATTACTGGCACCGTCCAGCTTCGTCCAGCTCCGCATGTCGAGGGCCGCTGCCGCGAATGATCTTAGCAGGAGACTCGAGAGAAGGAGATTTCCTCTCATTGCTGAGATTGTCCGCTTTGGGTTCCAAGTGAGGCAGACTCGATCCTGGCGACTGACTTCCGACTCCAACTGCTCGCTATGGAAACGCCCCAAACGCACAAGTTCGCACGCTTCATCAGCCATGACGGACGACTCTGGAGTCGTACATAAACAGCAATCTCTTTGGTACAGCGTTGAGTGTGACGCCTTGCACAACAGCCTGTAAGTTGCTTCACCGCTGCTTTGCTGCCCGAGTTATCTATTGCTGATAACCTCCCGATACTCCGCCCTGCGAAGTCTCCTCGCCCAATGGCGACGCTCTTATCGGCCACTTGAGTCCTCAGACTCGTCTCTAGTCTGCCGTGTGTTGCTAAAGTGCTCCGTGCACATGCCGCTCAGGAGACTCGTGCGCGCATGATTGGCACTACAACTGAGTCATCGAGGCGACACGTACTCCATCTAGAGGGTGCTGGCGCTGGACGAATTCACGACGAACACTTCGCCGTCCAGCGTGATTCTTGTATGTATGTGCACACCGTTGCCGATGACTGTCCTGGCGCTCAGCCAAAAACCCGTGCCGCTCCAGGACCCGCTCGACGTCTGGGACGGCAATTACAGCTTCTGGATCCGACAGGCCACAATGTGTGGCGTGATCTTAAACGTCATCGCCGTCCAAGTCACGTTTCTGGTGGAAGACGTGCGGATTTCGTCGCGGCAGCTCGCACTTATCAGTGTATGAGGGGCGGTGGAAGGCACGGTGGGACCCATACTTGTATCGGCATTCGTGGCTTTCCCAGTCCTGTTCGCCATCGTCACCATGTGCCCGCCCTACTACGTGATGCTGGTGGCATCCTTCCGCGTTGTGATTGGCACCGACATCTTCCGCCAGATTCTGGCGTCCCGCAAGAACATCTGGCGGCTCGTGACATTCGTCTGCGCACAAGTTCTCTTCATTCTTGTCTATCCGGCGTACCAGGCACTCTTCGAGGTGGTGGCAAACATAGTGACAGCTGCTTGTTGTACTGCTTCTCCCGGTCCTCAAACTCGCCACGAAGTACTTGGTGAGGCTCACAGTTACGTATGTGGAGGGCATGATGCCGGAGGCTGTCATTGTCACGGTTGACTTCTTCAATGCTATGTATCATGCTACCAGCATGCAGAGCGCCGCATCCATGACGACCGTGATGGTCATCATGATCCTCGATTTCTTCGAGCGTTCAGTTCTCAGCCCGCGCAGTGACCTGCTTGCCCAGTAGTCTCGTCTTGATTTGTTGCCCTTGGTTGCTTGTGCTTGTGAAGAGGAATGCAGGTGCTTGTTGAGTGGCCAGATGAGAAGTGAGCTGTATTGAGGTGGTTCCAAGGCAGGAAAGCCTCTCGGGCAATAAAACCTCCTGGCACCGGGCCTCCATGGCCCCTGCGGCTCGCTGTGCTCCAACCACTGCTAGTCACTTCCTATCAGCGGCAGCCTCCACCCCACTGCTAAGTCATATCCCATCACTCGGGGTTACGGCATCCACCACGCCACGCAGCTGGGAAACTCCCATCACTGGCATGGCTACCGACCCCACTCCGTTGAGTCACATCCCATCAATTGAATATGGAACATGCAGGCAAACCAAGTCACCTACTTCACTCACGCCCCCGCAATCAAGTTAACGCTCGTAATTTCTCGCAAACGATCGTTGGGCCTTTTGCTCTTCATCGACGCACTGCGAGTATTTGTCGCGGCTATATGGCATGCTTGCGGTTCCAAAACACGAGCGAGTGAGTCTGAATCTCGTCTCGAGCGTCTCTTTCCAGTGCCCCAATCCCAAGAGGTTCAAAAAGCAGAAACGTGGCGGTGTGCAGATATCTTCCCCGCTCCCGCACCGATTGACAGCAGAATCGAGGAGTCTCTTGCAGCTGCTTGGCCAACTAAAAGCGAACTCGCTGCACTTGACGGCCTCGTGCCAACGCCGGCTTGGTCCGAAACCCACAGCCACTACACCACATCAGCTCTCAAGTTCCCAAGGGTACTGTCGACTGTTTTTGCAACTGCGCGAACCGCAGTACCGGCAGCCCGAACATTGCCAACTCCAGCAAAACTCTTCAATTGGTGCCCAGGTCGCCGCCACCAGTTCTTCATAGGAAGAACGTGTCGAAGGAAGACTGCGCGTAGACACGAGAGCTCCTCCACGAGGCCCTAGCGGCCCTCTTTACCTCCGAGTGTCTCGTGCTGACGGAGTTCCTAGAGTTTGTGATCCCCAAGTTCCAGTCTGTACGTGTTAGTCATGGTGCATCTGTCGAGCGCCCAGTACCACATCGAGTTGGTCGGCGTGACGAGCGAGAACGTGGGCCCCACGGCGCGCACCGTGTTCGTGTATGCGCTGCTGAAGTTCCTGTCGTTCGTGGTGCTCGCCACTATCATACAGCGCAACTACGGCTTGCGAGCGCTCTCCCACCTCTCCTTCGTGCTGCGCACACATATGGAGCTGGTACAGAGTATGATGGCGCTCTGGATGGTCGTTACCTTCGCCTTCCGCGTCGTGCATTTCGGTACGGCGACACGGTCCGCGAATTTCCCTCCTGTTGTGTTAAAAAGAGGGCTGCGCGCGTATGTTGATTCATTTCCTTTGGCATGTGTGTGCGTTTGTGCGTCTGCAGGCATCGACTTCACCTTCCAATTCGATTGGTCGACCAACCAGAGCGGGTAACCCCCCGAGGACACGAAGTCTGTGCAGACAATAACTCGTGGCTTGATTCATGCGCCTTCGAGCACTTCTTCTGAAATCAGCGTCATTGAACAAGTATGCCCGCTAGCGCCGACGCAGCAAATCAACGCTGGCAAGCCATAGCTGACCCCAATTTGAATCCATTAGTACCTTCACCGAAGGCCAAGAGAGTTCTCGTGTTCGTACACAAGCCGACGCAAGTATGTTGTCAGATGGAAGTTACATGGGTGGACGGATGACCTTGTGGTCTTGCACGAGGCACACGGGTCGCCGCTGACGGCGGACACGAACTCGATCTCATCGAACGTTAGAGTTGCTATTGAGGTCGCTCGGTAGCCAAACATGGTCTCGCACTTTCGACTCTCGTCCACAACTCACTGGTGTCTAAGGTGCAGCCACTACACGCCGCCACCGACGCCGGACTGCACGCACCTCCAAATGACAGCTGTGTCTGCACCGCGGCCTTCCACACCAGCAGCTGCACTACCACCGCTGTATCCTGATATCTTCGCCGACTCTTATTCTCGCCTTCACCTTTACTGAGAACCTCGGCCGTGTCAAGGTTGCTTAGAGCGCCATGACCAGCAGCGAGTGGCTCAGGAAGAAGGCAATGCAGCACACACCCAAGAGGATCGCGATCTTGTAGTCTGCTTATCACACGTCGCATCACAACAGCAGCCACACCAGCCACACACGGTTGTCAGCAACCTGCAACTTACAACCCGCAGCTCAGCCCCACTCCAGCCTGCACCCCAGCACGGTTACACCTCAGACAAGGACGCACCGAGCAGCTCGTCAAAGGCGGCGTCTCCTGTTTGCCAGCTGACCTGCAGCTCCGGCGAGATGGCCACACCGAACACCAGCACGCCCGACAGCAGACACAGCAGCCCGTTCCAGAAGAAACCGCTCGTGACCGAGCAGTGCGCCGCCACGAGCCACGTGAGCACCAGGCTCACCAGCGATGCGCCCAGCGTCACGGCCGCGTCCGTCGAGTCCAAGCGCAGCGCCGCAATGTCCTGGAACCCCGCCAGCGGGCCGTCTAGCAGCAGCGCCGTCTTGGCGTGAATAAATAGCAGCAGGATAAATAGCAGCGTGACGGCCATCCAGAGGCTCGAGGCAAGCCCAACCAGGGCCCCCACAGCGCGCTTGACCCCGCCAGTCACCTTCTGCATTCCTGAGATCAGTTCCCCGCCCTCCAGAGGGATCTGGTGCAGCAGAAGACTCTTGTCGGCGCCGCCGCTCACCAAGTGGCAGTAGGCCGCCTGCTTGTCCTTGGCCGGCGCGAAGCTCATACCCGTGATGGCGAATGAGTGCTGCTCCGAGGACACTTTCTGGTACGGCTGCAGCGTGGCCGTGTGGAAGACCTTGATCTCGCCCGAGACGGCCGCAGCACACACAAAGCGGTCGTCCTGACTCACGCACAGACTGGCCACAGGCTTGTCACCGGCGATGGCGGCCTGCTCCACGACCCAGGACCATTGCTCCTCGTTCTCCTGGGCGATTGTGCCCGGGCGCCACTTGATGAGGATGGAATCTCCACGTGCAGGAGTCAACACGGTGTAGAGCCGACGGCCGCTGTTGGCGAAGCGCACGCAGCGGAACTGGTGCTTGCGAGGGCCCGCGGGCGGCGTGACGCGCAGCTGCTGGAAGGCCACGTCCAGCGCGTCGTCCTTAGAGAATTTGCAGGTGGGCGAGATCTCCGTGAGCCGCCACAGATGACAGGAACGGTCCTCCGAGCTCGAGGCCACGAGGTTGCGGTGCGAGGGGTCCACGTGGATGTCCCGAATGCGCTGCGTGTGGCCGCGGTACTCGCGCGTGAGCGTGATCATGTTGTTGGCCAGCAACGCCGTCTGGCCCAGCTTGGGCTGCTCCACGGGCAGCATCTGGTTGTGCGGTGCCGGCGCGTCGGGACACGCCAGCGCCGACGCTGTGCCCACGGCCTTCTCGGCGGCCGAAGCATCGCGGCTGAGCCGCCACACGCGCACCACGCCGTCCTCTCCGCCCGTGAGGATGGTGGCGTTGCCCACAAAGCAGGCGCACGACTGGGAGCTCTCGTCTGGGCAAAAGTCCGTGCGGAATTTGACCAGCAGCGTGAGGCTCTGGGCCGCCGTGTCCAGCTCGTAGACCCAGCAACAGGCGCTCACCGACACAGCCAGCAGCTGGCCGTCGTGCGAGAAGGCCACACCCGAGGCCAGCTCGCGCCCCGTGTCCGCCGAGATGGTCTTGACGAAGCCCGACGCGTCCGAGTCCGACACTTCGTAGATGTCCTAGCCGACAGGGAACGGCGCAGAGCGAGCCCCACGTTAATGCACGAGCAGAAGCGCAACCAGAAGCTTGCTCTATGCGCGGAACGTTTTGCTAGGGGGCGAAACAGAGGCAGAGAGGACGGAAGAAGACACGCACCACCGTGTTCTTGATGCCCGACTTGAGCGAGCCGCCCCCGCCGCAGATGGCGAAGAAGCCGCGGGCGTAGGAAAGCCCCATGATAGGGTACTTGACCAGCATGGCGCGCTCTTGCTCTGGCGCCTCCTGGTGCTGTTGCTCTTGCTGGCGCTGACGCTTGTCGTCCGCAGGCGCGTGCCTCTCGGTGCGGAGCTTCTCGGTTTGCTGTGCTTTGCTTCCACGCGTCCGCCTTTTTCCGAGGGGAGCCCGGCAAATACACCGATACCGTGGTCTCTGCTTCTCTGTCAGTTTTTATCCAATACAAACTCATACAATACTCTTGTACTGACGCATTTTAGCGAATGGAGAAGCAAAACACTGTAAAGTCCTTGTCTAAAATAACTTATTTGTCCCAATGCACAACAAAACCGGAAATCTGAGGGGGTTGGGTTTGACCCCGGTCTCCTTCCTCATCGCCATGGTAGCTCTGGTAGCTCTGAGGGTGGAGGGCGCCGGCCTTGACGCGCTCGATGACTCAGCGCTTGGCCGGCTCTTGCGGTTGCTCTACTGTTCAGTCCGCGCAAATGC
>JAADYJ010000386.1:0-22970 GCA_023338205.1 Halophytophthora polymorphica
CCCCCCCCCCCCCCCGCGCACTCCGCCATTTCCGTTTCCCCACTCTAGCAACTAGAGTCGCAGCCTCCCATACCCGCGCTTCCTCTCCCCTTCGAGGAGCCCGCAGTCGCAGTCGCAGCTCCACCGCCGCGGTATACTAGCACCCGCGCCGCTCGCTTCCATCCATCCCGGCGCCGCTCTCCCGTGGCCGCTGCTGTTGACACTGGCGCGCGTTCCTGAAGCGAAACTCCCCCACACACTCCCGCACATCCACAAGGCGAAACGACCTCAAGATGGTGAAGCTGCTGAGCAAGCTGAGCTGGCCGCTGGCCGCGTCCGCCGCCGCCGTGGTGGCGGCGCTGGCGCTCGTGCCGCAGTACGCTCACTCGCGCATCTGCCCCCCGGCGCCCAAGCAGCCCTCGTCCCCGTCGTCGTCCTCGCAAGCCGCCAGCATGGCCCCCCGCACGGCGCACCAGCGCAACATTGACGAGATCAACCGGCTGGAGGGCTACGACGTGATCATCGTGTGCACGTCCACGCCGCACCAGGCCGAGTACTGGCAGGGCCGCCTCATGGCCACGCGCGGAGCCATCTCGCCCGCGAGCGCCCAGGTCATCGCCGTGCACGAGGACTGGGACGGCGGCGCCGGCAACGGCCTCGGCACGCTCTACGCGTTCACCAAGGCCGTGGCGGCCGCCAAGCAGCTCTACGACATGGACCTGCCGGCGCTCCTGGCCGCGGGCCGCGTGAGCGTGGCGCTCTACCACACGGCGGGCAAGGGCACGCGCCTGGCGCCGCTGCCGGGCAGCGAGAACAACAACAAGTCGGGCGTCAAGCTGCCGGCCATGGTGCAGGTCAAGGACAACTACGTGCCCATGACCATCCTGGAGGCCGTGGTGAAGCAGACGGGCGTGTACGCGTCGTCGCGTCGCGGGCGGCTGTCCGTCTTCTGGGGCGACCAGGTCTTCATCCCGTCGGCCGAGGTCAAGTACGAGGCCAAGCACCACATTGACATTCTGGCTGCGCTGGCGCCCATGCCCTCGGAGAAGGAGTGGCAGGACAAGGGCCTGGACAAGTACGGCCTCATTGTGGTGAACCAGCAGGACAACGCGGCGCAGGTGGACAAGGTGACGCACGAGACGGCCAACCGGCTGCTGGCCTCCTTTGGCGAGATGAAGTCCGTGGGCACGAGTCTGGGCTCCTTCAGCGTGGACGCCGACATGCTCTCGGCGCTGCTCGCCGAGTTCACCAAGGAGCTGCAGGCCAAGCAGGGCAAGTTCGACTCGGACCCGCACTTCTGGATGCCGCTCACGCTCGAGCCGGCCGCCTACACGGAAGTGATGGCGCAGAAGGGCGTGGACGCGGCCGTGTCCCAGGCGCACTACGAGCGCATGCAGGGCATGATGGCCCGCTTCGAGGCCTCGCGCACCAAGGAGCTCGGGCTCTTTGGCTGCGTCGACGTAGGCAGCGACGTCTACTGGTGGGACTACGGCCAGCTCAAGCTCTACCTCAAGAACAACCGGTTGGTGACCCAGCCGGGCGTCGAGGCCGACTGTCTGCGCCGCTTCCTGGGCATCAGCGACACCATGGAGCGCAGCACGGTGGGCGAGGACGCCACCATCGAGGCGGCCACGGTGCTCAACTGCGACATTGGCCACGGCGACATCAAGAACTCGGTACTAAGCGGCGTGTACGCGCGCGAGGTGAACGCAGAGGGCTCCATCCTCATCAACGTCACGGCGCGCTCCATCACGGCGCCGCACTGCGTGGTGTACAACGTGACGTCGGACGAGGCCGAGGGTCTGTGTCTGGAGGAAGGCAGCGTGGTCGTAGGCGTGCTACTGCCCGACGGCAAGAAGGTGGTCATGCGCTCTAGCATGGACGTGTGCGGCGGCAAGGCGTGGAAGACCATTCTGGCCGAGAACGAGCACTCGTTCGAGAACATCTACGAGCTGAACGCGCACGCGAACGTGGCCAAGCTGGAGAAGCTCATCCAGCACGAGCACCTCAAGATGCGCGAGGTCGTGCTGGCTTAGTGTGGGTCGGTGTGCCTAGTAGCGCCGCGCCCGGGCTTGGAAAGTAGTTACGTAGATGATAAAAGCCGCCGTCGCCTAGAAATTCAACACTTGCATTTGCCTTGATACGTGCATGCCCGTTGCCATGAGTTGCAGAGGTTTCGGAGGCGTGAGAGGCAAAGGCGATGCAGCCCTCGACCGCTCTCGGGCTTGATGGCAACCGAAAGGATCTTTGGGGCCGTTTCGCGATGACCCGCCTTCGTCACAATGTTGCCACGTCACCACGCATCGGTGACAGCACTACAAAACACGTGGCAGCAGCAAGAAGCAAGGTTTAGGGTACCTGTAGGACCGGTTGTCTTGAATTCGTCCCATACAAAATCCAAGTTCACGTTAATGTCGTCGGGAATTCCGGAATTCCCGACGACATTATCGTGAACTTGGATTTTGTATGAGACGAATTCAAGACAAATATTGAACCGCGTCTCATATGTCACTCTCTCGCTTTAGTGTCTCCACTCGCTGCGATGACGCTTCAGACAAACGATGACGTCTGAAGTGAAGATGCAGGCTGTGCTGGTGGTGACGGGCGCGCTGTTGCTGCAGCAGTACGTGGCTCGGCGGCAGCGCCACGCTGCCGAGGTGGAGCGGCGCGCGGCGGAGCTGAAGCAGCAGCAAGTAGCGGCGCGGGCGGCCAGCGCTGCTTCCGCGGCGGACGGCGACGAGGCCTTCGTGGTGGAGATTGAATACTGCACGGGCTGTCGCTGGATGTTGCGCGCCGCCTGGATGGCGCAGGAGCTGCTGACCACGTTCCAGCAGGACGATAGCAGCAAGCTGCGCTCCGTGACGCTCACGCCCAACCCGCGGCAGGGTGGCGTCTTCAACGTGTATCTGCACGACGTGGGCGCCAAGGCGGACCCGAACGCCGAGAAGGAGCTGCTCTGGTCGCGCAAGGTGGCGCGTCGCTTCCCCGAGTCCAAGGAGCTCAAGCAGATCGTGCGCGATTACGTGTGTCCGGAGCGCGGGCTGGGCCACTCGGACAAGAAGTGAAGCGCGCCCAAGAGAGCAGTGATCCCGGGCTAACAACGTCTTTTGATTCAGAGAATAGATGATGTTTCGGCAGCTCTCCTACTCTTTTGTAGGCGCGCTGAGCCCAGACATGACTGCAGGGAGCGAAGAGCGCGACGTGCCGCCTGGGAACACGGCGCTGGGGCTGCAGGCGCCCCGACAGTCCACGCCAAAGGCACATTAGTCCCCGTTTAATGTCAACAAGGTCGGAAGCATTCGAGCCACGACAAGAAGACACGTACCGGCCAAATAGGTTGCGCATGCTTTTGCCGATAGAGGCGACGCCCGCGAGGCCTTTGGGGATGGCGGAGATAGAGCCGCGCTTGCCGTTCGGGTTGGTCACACATCTCATGGCCGACGTCTGGAACTCCCGCCACGCCCACGGGTGCGCGCGGATCTGTTTGCTCGTAAAGCGCTTCTTCGGGTCTTTCTCCAGGATCTGCCAGCAGATAGAACTTGACATATTAGCGGCCGAGTGTCTCGTACCAAAGGCCGAGCCTTCCGCAGTCGACACACAACGCACGTACGTGCTTGAGGAGGTCAATGAGCTCCTTCTCCACGACGCGCTCGCCCACGTTCTCGGCGTACTCTGCCTCTTCGTGCTAGAAGCCAGAAGAAGCGCAATCGTGGCCACACTCCGAGTCAAGACGGAGCCAAAACTCCACGGGAAGTCCCCCACAGACGCGGACAAACCTGGATCCGGCCGTAGAGCTCGGTCATCGTCGCCGCCACGAAGGGCGGGTGACCGTACACGAACATGTACAAGGTCACGCCACAGGCCCAGATGTCTACGGGCTTGCCCTGGAAGTTCTCCCCCGTCAGCATCTCGGGTGCTGCCATTTAGCCATGGTACACGCCGCCGCAAGGTGTTGTTACTGGCCTGCACACTGCGCAGTAGACTAGCAGATATGGGAGCGGGTCCACTCACACATGAAGATGGCGGTGCCCGCCGTCTGCCGCATGGACTCGTTGTCGTTCTCCATCTCGTGCGAGACGCCAAAGTCCGCGAGTTTGAGCACCGTCTCGCCGTCCTCGAACGTCTTGAGCAGCAGATTGCCCGGCTTGATGTCTCGGTGGATGATCTGCACCAGAAGATGCAAAGCACAGACGCGTCATTGACACCAGCAGCGGCGACACTCCAAAGCGCGACACGGCGTCAAACGCACCTTGTTCTCATGCAGGAAGTCGATGCCCTCGATCTGTAAGCCAGTTACCACGACGCGAAAGTCAGTTCTGCATCTGTAGGACCACAGCAAAGTAGCACAACTCTGCTGACGTACTAGATGCGTAAAGTACGTTTTGGTCTTCTCGGCATCCAGCGGGGTGCACTCTCTGTTCACAGTGTGGAGCAGCAGGTCCAGTCAGTCAACCAACATCCTCCAGCGAGCTCTTCCTTCCGGGCCACGCACCGCTCGTCGTCTAACACAGGGCCGCCTTCCACGAGCTCGCTAATCATGAACAGCTCGTCGCTATCTGCATTGCAACAAGTACATGTAGTTCAGAAGGAAGACCGTCAGCTTCAAGTGCGTCCAGCATGGAGACTGTCTGAAGATTCGTGCTCGTGCACACTCTGCAGGGACGCACCGTCCGTGTCAATGACTTCGCGCAGCTCGACAATGTGCCGGTGCTTGAAGCGCCTCCAGATGTTGAGCTCCTTCTTCACGGTCTGCAGCGCGTTGCCGAAGCGGCCCACGCGGATGCGCTTCAGCGCCTTCTTGTCCACGATCTTGGCTGCGAAGACCTCCTTGGTTTCGTTGCACTCTACCTTCATCACGAGGCCGTAGGCGCCGCGACCCAATTGCTCTATGAAGGTGCTGCACCAAGCCAGAGAACGACACACACCGCACAAGTCGAGTCGTTCAGAGCCAAGTCGAGGCTCAAAGTCGCCGTCCTCGAGCCTAGTTTCGCCACGTACTACTGGTTGAGGTGTCGTCGGCCCTCGGCGTCCACGGTCGCCGTCATCTTCTTCGTCTCGCGGAACGACTGGCCGCGCTTGCGCAGCGGCACAATGGGCTTGAGCCCTGAGAGGTGGCGCTCCGATCCAGCCACAGGCAGTTTGCCTGACGCTGCCTCTCCTGCTCCAGCGCCATCTCCGCCCAAGAACTTGGGCGACGTCACGCTTGCAGCTGCCGTCTCGGGTTTGAGCGTGGCCTTGGGCTCTGGTGAGCCTGTAGCAGCTGCTTGCTCCAGCTTGGGAGCGTCAGTCAACGGCGGCAGCGTTGTCGTCTTGTCCGCCAGCACTGGCGGTTCCTCTTGCGCTGCGGTTGCTGTGGTCGTCACCGTCGCGACTGCCACAGGCGCGGGCGTAGCCACTGTTGGAGCTTCCACAGTCACAGTCGCTAGAGCTGGCGAGCTAGGCACTGCGTTCTCGGGCGCTACGCTCGCTATCGCGACGCCAGAGCCGGCTGCTTCATTGCCTCCGCCCTCACTCGGAGCTAAACATCCCGCCGCGACGCGAAACGAAGACGTCGGCGACATCATGCGGCCAAATCGACAGCCGGGTCAAGCGCGAGATGTAGCCAACTACGGGGCTGGAGAGTGCTCCTAGCCGCTCAGACGTCCGCGTGGCTGGTCTTTAAGGTGCAGGACGCTCGAGGTTTCGCTCCGGCGCTAAAAGTGGTCGACTCGGGGCCGAACTCGAGTCTGAAGACAGGTATGATGCAGGCTGTGTGAGAACTATAGATAGGAGAATGTATTGGTGCCTTTTGTACACAGGTAGAGGAGGAAAACGTCGACGAGCACAGTGGCCGCGCGGCCTCGCGTCTGTGGCCGCGGGGCGCAGGCCTAGAGCAGTGGAGTTAGTAGTAGTCGTAGTAGAGGTCTTGGCAGTCGAGAAGCGCCTTGACGTTGTCGCGCACGTGTACGAGCCAGGCAATCTGCTCGTCCAGGTGGCTCAACATCTCCTCGAGCTGCGGGATCGGCGTGGACACTCGTGAGTACTCGACGATCTCCACCTTCTGGCCGCGGAAGGCGCACACGCAGCCGATGAACTCCTTGCGGGACGCGCAGCCCTCCGGGATGGACGTGATGACCTTCTGCGTGGCCACCAGACTGAACGCCTCGATGAGCTGAGGCAGCAAAGACACCAGATGACTCGGCGTTAGCGATTGGACTCCCCATGCTCCAGCTGTCGACTGTTGTGGTTCATACGACGCAGTGAAACGTACCAGCTCTCCGCGGTGGATGGAGAAGTCCACGATGACTTCCGACGGCAGCGCCGGCTTGAACGTCTGTCGGTTTGCAGCAAACAAGGCAAATGGCGAGGTTAGTGCTCGAGTTTCGTGCTCTGAGGAAGCGACTCTGGAGCTGCGGACTGGGCTACGTACGTGGTCCACGTGTGAGCAGTACGGGAACCGCCGTCGACTAGGCAGACGCAGCACGTTGGCGGCGTTGCGGAGCTCCTGACAGATGCGGCCCAGGTGCTGGAAGGTGCGCTGCACGATGCCCACGTACACGTCGACGTCGTCGTTGCTGGGCTCGTCGCTCATGAGCTCGTGGCGCTGCGTCTGCATGAAGTCCTTGAGCCCGGCCAGCCGTCCCACCTGGCCCTGCACGATGCCGTGGAACTCCAGGATCTGGTTGAGCACGCAGTACTGCTGCAATCTGCAAGCCGTCCGTGTCATCGCGTTCGAAAGCAAGTCACTCGGTCCATTAGTATGGTCGTTTCCCACCAGCGAGAGCACGCAGGCCGTGCACGTACGTGCTGGAGATTGGCGCGCCCCGCTGCAACTTGGAGAGCTTGAGCTCCACCTTGGTGAAGACCACCAGATGCCCCTACGCAGATGGAAGCACCACAGGTGGCGAGGTGAGTAACGATTCCCCCCGGAATGCAGCCATTTGGCCCGCACCCTGCCAGCGCTTCTTCGGCCACCACGTCGCAGTGTCCACGCACCTCCACGCGAATGTCGGCGTGGATGGCGGGCGAGGCCACGCTGCGCTCGGCGCGGATGCGGCCCCAGAGAAAGTCGATACGCTCCAGCTCCTGCTGCGCGTACTCGATGGACGAGTCCACGTCCTTGAGCAGGTAGTAGCGCGTCTCGCGCTTCTGCTCCGCGTCGCCACCGCACAATGCACGCAACAACGGGTCCGTCAGTCACCACTCGCCACACACGGCGCGGCAGGAGGCCGGGGCTGCGCGTACCCAGGCGCTGAGCTCGTCGTCGTAGCCGTCGTCATAGTCGGCGTTGGGGGCCATCACAACGGCCGCGGGCCGCGGCGCGAGGCTGCTGGACATGCTGCGGGCTTGAGGGTGTGTGGCGGAGGGCGCCTCTGTCTGTCTTTTGGGCGCTGCGCTGCGCTGCTCTGCTGGTCTTGCTGCTGGGCGTCGCTGGCGGAATCGCGTGTGCGCCGCCACATTCCGGTCGGTCGACGCCTTGCCCGGTCATGAGCTTTGAGCCTGTCGGTCGCCGCGTTGAAGAAGAGCCGGGCAGACGGGCGGGTGAATCGCGCAGAAACGAGGCTCGGGGATCCGCACACCGGACGAGAACTGTGAAAGTAGATCCCCGTGTGTGGGTGTGCGACGGCGCGAGGCTGCGGTCGGTTGCGCCATACTTTAAAGGTGTGAGGAGATGCCGGAAGTCAGGAAACCTGTGATATCAAATGCTAGAAGGTAAACATAGCTTCTTATTTAAAAAGAGGTACGTGCGTGCCAGCGCGTTTGCACAACGAAATGGCCGCGCAAACGTGCGCAAGTTGGAGCGCGCGTCCGCCGCACAGCCAGAACGCGCCCTTCCCAAGCAGCCTCCCTGCGACACGTGCCTCCGCATCTGGCACGAAAGACTCGAAAAGCGCCACCTTCCGTCCAAAGACATCTGCCTTGATCCTTCCCAACCGACGCGAGCCAAAATGCCAAGACGCATGTCACCAAGAAGCTGCTGGCCATGCAGGTATCATTCTCCCAGCGCATTGCGCACGTCCACCCAGCCCAGTGGCCTTTCCGCCGAAGAACGCGCCGGCAACGCACGCGCGGAGGCGGCGGGTGATGGCGCGGCGTCAGCGCCGCCTGCCAGCCAGCCAAGCGGCGCGTTCTCGGTGGTGACGCACGTGAGCAAGCCGCACCGTGACGCTATTTATATGGATGACCGGCCTGCGCGCAGGTTCCGAGAATGCCCGTGGTGGCGTCGGGTGTGAGCGTCCGGGCGGGCGCAGGCACAGCAAGCCATGGCCACCAAGGAGGCGCTGGCGCTGGCGCTCACGCTGGAGGAAGGCAAGACGCGCGAGCTGTACAACGCGCTGCGCTCGGGCGAACATGGCGTCAGGTACCGGTCGCTCTCCATGCGGTGTCAACACTCGTTTGTGCCAATACCACGCGAGCTCATCCTCTCACCACGTCGACGGATGTCCGTGTCGATCGTAAGCAGCCTCGAGTCGCTGGCGCGGGCGCTCTACTACCAGCAGCACGCGCGCTTCACGCTCTTGGACGTCAAGGACGCCTTCCACGCGTCCACAGGTGCGTGGCCGCGCTCGCTTGTCTCCGCCTGCGTGGACTGTCGGTCAGCTCACTGCGTCCTGCTTGGCCTTGGCCCAGGCGCCAGCGACCGGTTCCTGGGCTACCGCGAGTTCCAGCTCGCGCTGGCCAAGATTGCGCGCGTCAAGTACCAAGGCAGCGGCAATGCGGCGCTAGCGGAGCGTTTGGGCCCGGTCGAGGCGGCTGCGGGCTCTCCGCAGCAGCGCCGGCGGCTGTCCGAGGTGGAGCTCGTCTTCTCGCTCGTGAATGAGCTCGTGGGCCCGCGTCGCCTCGAGCCGCTGGACGTCCTGCGCGGACAGATCGCTCGCCCAGGCACGCTGAACACGCTCGAGCGCCACCTGCCGCTGCTCACTCAGAGCTTCCAGCTCTACGGCACGCAGAACCGGCTGGCCACGGGCGGCGTGGACGCGGCGGGCATGACGCTGGACGGCTTCGTGGACTTCCTCAACGCGTACTTTGAGTACGAGGACTTCTTCTCCTTCGACGAGCTGGCACAGGTACGACGCAGAAGCGGCACGGCGGCCGCAGTGCCTAGCGCCTCATGCACGCTTCTGTGCTGTCTTGGCTGCTGCTACTGGCCATGTAGATGGCCCAGGAGGTGCTGGCGGCGTTCGCCGGCCACGACAGCATCGCCGGAGCCAAGGACGCACTCGGAGACGAGCTCTCCTTCGCGCAGTTCCTAGAGCTCTTTTGTCGCGTGGCCGCCGCCTTCCACCGCCAGTTGCTGGCTCGTGAGGGCGCGCAGCTCCGTCGCGCCGTGCAGGTCTGTCGCCTCGAGCTGAGCCTCGAGCTGCTGCTGGAGCACATGCGCATCACGTTGGTCCGCGACGACGGCGCTCTCTGTGTCGTCACAGCGCCGTCGTCGCCCCACGAGGCCGCAGGGAACGTCGGGAGCTCGTCGCACGAGCACGACACGACGAGTTTGGCTGCTCTCGTCCAGGACCTCCGCGAGCTGGTGCAGCAGGACGTGGACGAGCAGAAGGCCGTGAAGCGCGCGGCCGCGACGGCCAAGACCCGCCTGAGGCGCGACGGCAGCATGCTGGCGCTCAAGCAGGCGGCCAAGAAGGCTCCTGCCGCTCCTGTGGCCGCGAGTGGCCCGCCGAGCGCCTACTCCACCACGTCGCACCGCCTGCCGCATCCGCCGCGACAGCCGAGCGCGAAGCCGCCGCCTCACGTGGCCATGATCCGAGAGGTGGCCACGCCGCCGCCGTTGCCCACCTGCGTGCTCGAGCTGCTCGAGAGCGCGCTCAAGTTCCAGAACACGGCGCAGTTTCACGTGCGTCGAGCTCTCTGCAGTCGTAGCGGCGGCTGCATGCGCCGCTCTGCTCTGCGTGGCGACTCACGGGCGTCGTGTGTGTGTGCTCTGCCGTGTCAAGATGGCGCTGGGCGCCTTGGACGCGTGTCAGCTGCGTCTGGGGGAGCTGCGAGCGCCGCCCAGCGACGACAAGAGCGCAGCCAGCGACGAAGGCGACGCGGACGCCAGCGAGGCGACACACGCGGAGGCGCAGCTCTTCTTGGCGCTGCAGACCGCAAGCGTGTACGACAGCGCGCGTCGTGACGCACAGGCGCTGGCCAAGTACCGCGAGGCGCTGACGCTCGCGCGTGCGCTGCCCGCGTCGCACGCCGGGCGCATCTTGGCCCTGAGCTGCCTCGGCGTCTCGCTCTTCTACGTGGGGGAGCTGGCCTTGGCTCGCCAATGCCACCAACTGGTGCTGGACGCGCGCAAGTCGGTCAACGACAGCAGTCTGCGCCTCGGGCTCGTGGACACGGCCACGGCCATGAACAATCTGGCGTGTTGTCTGGCCCACGAGGTGGAGGATCCGGCGTCTGGGACGACCAGTACGACGCTCTCGACGCTGGAAGAGGCCTACCTACTGTTCAAGCGCGCGCGTGCGATCTACGCGGACGCCTTTGGGCCGGCGCACCCGCGCGTGGAGGTGCTGACGCGCAACGTGGAGCGACTGCGCGAGTGCCAGCGAGGCGTGGTGAGCGACGCCGCGGGCGCGCTGGCCCGAGGCGAGTACGCGCACGTGATCCCCGGCAGCACCTTCCAGATCTGCGCCTTGGAGTTCGTGGCGCCGTCGCTGGCCGGCGGGAAGAAGAGCAGTCGCGCCGGGGCCAAGAAGAGGAAGGGCGCCAAGTAGAAGCGAGCGAGGAAGACGCACGCAGGCTCGAGCGTGTATTGGCATGGGCAGGAAAGGTCATGTACATGTACAATACTCGTGCTGGTTACTCGGACTTGGTAGATGTGAGCTTGGCGGCCGAGGACGACAAGAGCAGCTCTCGCAGAGGCGGCTGCCAGTACTTGTGCAGCGCAAACCAAGCCACGCACAGGTAGAGCGCCTGGGCCTCCATGGCGCGCTCCGGTTGCGCTGCGAGGCGGTTGGCAGTGTGCGCTATGAGGCCCATGGCACCGGCCGTGGCGGCGATCTGCAGCAGCCACCAGCAGCCGCCCACGGAGAGCCCCAGCACGCGCTGCGAACGCGTGTAGTGCGCCAGGAAGCGCAGTACCACGCCGCTGGCATAAAGGTTGGCGGTGGACACGGCCACGAAGGCCAGCGGGTGGGCGTCCGCGCTGGTTTGCCACTGCAGCACGAGTCGCGCGATGGTCACGGCCTTGAGCCAGCTCACGCAGAGCCCCGCGAGCGCCCGCAGCACCGTCGTGGGCACGCGGAGGCCGTCCACAAGGAGCTCCACGGCCACGTAGACAGGCACGACGAGACGCACGGTCTCTTCGTACTGCGGCGCGGCGCCAAAGAGCGGGTGGATGATGGTTGTGCCGGCCGAATTGGCGGCCACGGCCACGAAGAGCGCGCGCGCGTGCCGCAGCAGCACGCGGCGCAGCGACGCAGGCTGCCGCGCCAGCCGCGGCGGAGTCACAAAGTCCGCCAGCTGCACGCGCGCTGTCAGGCAGACGGAGGCCGCGAACGCGCGCTTGAGCACGCGCTGCAGCGCCTTGGAGTGCACGTAGGCCGGGTGCGTCGTGAACTCGAGCGCGACGGCGGCCACCGCCACGCCCAGCACCAGCACGTTGGGCAGCAGCCAGCGCCACAGCGAGGCGGCGGACGACGTGGTCTTGGGCTTGGAGCTGCGTGGGGCTGCGGGGAGAGCTTCAGGCGCGACGGAGCGCTGCTTGGCCGACGCATGACCTCGACGCTTGGGGCCCGCCATGCTGAGATCGTCCAATGCGTCAGGAGCTCTTCCAGGAGCGAGCCAGCGAGGGGGCGGAACGTGGAGAGAGAATCGATTTCACAGGGGTATCTGATGATACAGGTTTTAAGAGATAGTGATAGGAGGTACGAATAGCTTGTAACGGTCTACATATGTAAATATAGAGGTAGCTGCTCTGACGTGGCAAAGGACGCGTGATGAAAGTCCGGCTCATGGCCGCATGCACTTCCTTGTCGACGCACTGCAGCTCCATTCCCAATGGGAAGAGAGGGATGGCATGGTGAGTGTAGCTGGAATAGGATTAAGCGCTTAGCTGTTTCGCTGTGTGGAGATTCTCCGACGCCGAGCACATGCCAATGGTGCTCTAGCGTCGGTCGGTGGACGGCTCAAAGCCTAGAACTCGCCTGCGAACTCGCCACCGCCCATTTCGCCGCCACCGCCACCGTCGCCCATGTCTCCGAGCGCCTCGCCGACGAGAAGACCGCCCAGCATACCGCCAGCCGCGCCCATGGCCATGGCACCGCCTGTGCCCATGCCGCGACGTCCGCGTTGGTCGTAACCTCCACCATAGCCTCCTCCGTAGCCAGGCTGGCCGTAACCCGGCTGGCCGTAGCCTGGCTGCACGTACACGGGCTGCGCGTAGCCTCCTGGCGCGTAGGACTGCTGGGCGTAGCCGCCCTGAGCGTACACGGGCTGCGTCGCATACGCCACGCCGCCCGCTCCAGCGCCCGGGTATTCCGTGTCGTGCTGCCGCATGCGGCGCTTCTTCATGGCCATGAAGATGCCGCCGCCGATGATCGCACCGACGGCAAAGATGCCGATGAGCACCCAGATCCACCAGATGGGCCGGTCCTTGGTGGCCTTCTGGCACGTGCACTCGTAGTTGTTGTCCGAGGAGCACACATCCTCCGCGGCACAGCAGCAGGCGCGGCGGGTGCTCGACTTGTCCAGCCACGAGTTGCAGAACTGCGCCTCGCCGCCCTTGTAGGCCGTGTCGCAGTCGCCCGTGTCGCGGCAGATCTCGCACTGCGTGGCCGAGGACGAGCCCGACGACGCGCTGGACGTGCTCGAGTTGGAGACCGTGGTTGATGTCGACGTCGAGGACGACGACGACGACGACGACGAGGACGCCGTCACGGAACCGGAGGCCGAGCTGGACTGCGCCGCCGTCTGCAGCGCCAGCAGCGCCACCGCCAGCAGCAGCAGCACGCTACGGCGCGAGCCTGGCGCACGACAAGCCATCAAGCGGCCGCGCGTTCTCTTTCTTGGTGGTGCCGACGAAGAAGCCTTCTTGAGGCGTTTTTCAGAAATGGACTCGACATTCCGCTCAATGCTGTGCTCCGTTTTAAGCCTTGGTTTGGGCACTGTGGACACCTAGACCTACGCTAAACTGTCTTCGTGGGGGGAGGGAGTTAAATGAATCCCTGTGCGAATGCATATCATCTGATTGGAAGAGAGACTAACGCGACATGTCAATAGCAAATTCAGTTTGTCAACCTGCGAAAGTTAGTGGTCACCGGTTTAGTGGAGCGAGGTGAGTGCCACGCTAGCCACGCTAAATACGTGTCTGCCCACTTGTCAGCTGCGCCTGAAGCGAAACCCCGCAACTTGCTCGTGTTGCAGTCCGAAAATCCAGTCACCGTCAACGCTTCAGCTTAGCGTGCGATCTCACTTGGTCACGCTGAAAATCCGCCTTGCTCTCGATGGCCGCAAAGGCTGATGCGCTCGGTATCCAAGGTTGGCAGACCGTGCTCCGGTTGGCGGCGTAGTGCTGCGTGGCATTCTCGAAGTCCCCACCGGGTGCAAATCCGTGCAAGCGCAGCATTCGTGGATCTAGAAGGCATACCCAGTTCCAAACGTGGAGAAGCCACCACGCCGACGGTGATCTCGCAGCCTACATGATGATGCGATGCATCTGTGCGTCGCGGTGCAACTTGCAGAGAAGCATTGGTCCGCGACGAACCAAAACATGCAAACGCTTGCGAGTCCTGGGCTTGGCAAAGGCCCAACTCCTCCGACTCCCATCGAAGTTCTCGCTGTTCGGATCTTATGAGAGGAGTGGAACATAAAAACCTGAGAAACTTGATTTGGTCGGTGGACCAATCCCATTCCATACACCACGGTGAATCGAATTTGTGAGATGTCAAGACAAACACCAAGTCAAAGACCCCTAGAGGCCTAGTAAGAGCTTTCCTTAATTCCGTCACGCCCAGACAGCAAACTGTGTACCGGGGACTCGTCTTCCTTTTCTGGAGTCTTGTGCAAGGTTCATTCCAGAAGCGAGCGTATAATGGTGAAGCGGCAAGGCAAGGCAACCTGACCTTCGAGCAAAAGAAGAAGATTTGTGTGTTGCTCATATCATGACCTGGAGAACCAGAGATCTCTGTTTCGAGCCGTAAACGACAGCTCAGCTCGAGATAATCTTCGTTGAGAACCACACGAATGCTGTTCGCCTCGGTGTTGGCGCTGGTACTGCCAGTACGGTGCACCACACGCCGCGTGGTACAAGATATCGTTGGCTCGGAACTCGCTGTGAACAGAGCGATGCAGCTTCTAGGCGAAAAAAGCGACGCAGTCATGTTGCAGAGCACTGGGTATGAGGAGGAGGCAGGTGCGAGAGCAGTTGGTAGCAGCGACGGCTACGGCTCTTCGAGCGAGACAGCAGGAGGCGATGAAGCGCTATAACCAAAAAAGGTTTCAGCTGTGGGGTGGGTTCTCCGGGTCATAGTGGATCGCCCTGAAGCAGCCGTGTCGAGGAGCCTAAGAACGCTTCAAATGCGCCAGCGCGAGGAAGTAGAGCGTGAGCATGCATCTGGCACGACGCAAAGCGCTTTGACAGACTTCTTTGGACGTAAAGGTCAATGAAAGGCCCCAGTAGATCCATCATCTGGAACTTGTGTGAGTATTAAAACAGACCTCGTTATGACGCTTGCTTACAAACCCTCCTCTCCCTGGGCGAGAACCCCCCCCCCCTGTATGGGGCCAGGAAGACGGAGGGGGAGACGCGTCCTCTCGCCGCGAGTGAACGAGGGCACGCGCGGCGCATCCCACCAGAAGAAAGAAAAAAACTCGAGCGGAGGGGCCCACGAAGGGGCTCCCGTCAAGCACACCGGTCAACCCGCCTCCCTCCCTTCGCTCCAGTCGTCGTTCGACTGTGAGATGCCCAAGGCTCCGCGCTGCGTCCAGCTCTGAGCTCGAGACGATTCGTTGAGATCCAGTACCGGCTTGTTTTGTTTGTGACAGCATGCTCCAGTGCTCGGCTAGAGACGCACGCGCTACCGCGGCGGTACCCCAAGACTGGGCTCTTGGACATCCATCTACACGGCATCAGCATCCTTCCTGCGTATTAACCGCGGACTTGATCAACGGCCCCTCCATACCTCCTTGCATGGCTCCCGCGGCGCCCTGGTTCCTCAAGCGAGCAACACTGGCTGCGACTTCAGCGGCAAGCTCTATGCTTTACCAAGGTTTATTTGGTTCTCGAGGATTAAGATTCTCAGGTTTATCTGTTCAGGTCACTCACGCGCATGAATGACTCTGACCGCGGACGCCGGCCGAAGCCCAAAGCGAGCAAACCCCTTCGACGATGGCCGCCAAGACTGCGGATGCCGCGCCGCGCAAGCGCGTGGACTGGGGCCGGCGCGTGCTCACGGGCCTCGTGGGCATCCCCACGGCGCTCAAGCTGCTGAGCTCGGACGCGGGCATGCTGGTCCTGGCCACCACGCTCTGCTCCCTGTCGCTGGTGGAGTTCACGGCCACCATCTGTCCGCAGATCGTGCCCGCGCCCAAGGCATCTGCGGAGAAGCTCGCGCATCGCATCGTCTTGCTCAGCTCCGGCGTCCTGGTGTGCGCGGCCGCATGGAACGGAGACAAGTTCATCCACGGTGAGTGCGCCTGCTGCGCGCTGCTCTTCCAAGCGCTGTGCTGCTCAGCAACTCACCAGCCTCTTGACTGCTGCCACAGATGCGGCTGCCATGTTTGCGACGCTGGCGATCTTCACGTTTCATCTCGCGACCACCTCCAAACTAGACCAGACAGGTGCGTTCCTCTTCCCCAGGTTTCGTAGCAGCGGTTGTGCTTTGCGGCCTCGACAACTGACCTCGGCTCTGCTTTTCACAGCGCTGCTGCGGCTGCTGCTGGACCTCTTTGCGCTGCTCTACATTGTGAGCGGCTTCAGCCACGCCATCCTGCTGCGCTACAGCTCTGCCACGTACGGTCTTGGTCTGCAGATCCTCGGCCTGAGCTGCGCCTGGGTGTGCGACAGCGGCGCGCTCGTGGCCGGCTCCTTCATGGGCCACGCCAAGCTCGCGCCGGTGGTCAGTCCAGGCAAGACGCTAGTGGGCGCCCTGGCCGGCGTCTTGTCCAGCGTCGCCACGGTCGTCGCCTTGTTTGCGTTGTCGCGCTTCTCAGAGGCTCTGGGCTCACTCACGCCGGCGCTCGCCCGCTGGACGCATGAGCTGCTGCCTGCGCCTGCAGTGGTACCTGTGTGGCTGCAGGTGGCGCTCGGTCTCGTCATTGGCGTGCTGTGCATCTTGGGGGACCTGGTCGAGTCGTATGTCAAGCGCGTGTCTGGCGTCAAGGACTCGGGCGCCTTCTTCCCGGGCCACGGTGGCTGTCTCGACCGCATGGACAGCTTCCTCTTCGTGGCGCCCTGCTTGTACTTCTGTAGTCGCCTTGTGCTGGGATAAACCACTGTGCAGTGTCCGCAGGATCACACTCTAGTATCAGCAAGACCACATCAAGTAGAGAGCTTCAAGCCACTATTAAGTACACCGGCGTCGCCGTGGCCAACTAGAGCGTGGCGTCCACGGCCTCTTCCACGATGGTCTCCACCGCGGGCTTCTTCTTGCCCTTCCGGTTCTTGAGCGGGCTCTTGCCGCTCTGCTTGTTCTCCGACGACGTCTCAATGGCAGGAGTAGAGGCGGGAGAAGACTTTTTCAGGCCGTCATCGACGTTGGCCATGGCGGCGGCCATCTGCGCCGGGTCATTGGCGTCAATGTCCACGTGGGCGACCTTCCTCGCGTTCTTCTTGAGGAATTTCCGTCGGTCCTTCTGCGAGCCGCTGAACTTGCTCGAGTACTGGCGAATGCGATCCCTGTATGTCGAAGCACAGCGCAAAAGACATCAAGAAGCTGCCGGTGGGAGACGGAGGCGACGAGCAGCAGGACGCGGGACGTACGTGATGACCAGGTTGTCCTTGTCGTTGAGGGTAAACTGCGTCTTGCGCGACGCCATGCTCAGATCCGTCACTTTGCCGTCGCCCAGTCCGTGCAGCGCGTCCAGTTTGGCTGCGGCTTCTGCCTGCTTGCGCGCAATGTCATCGTAGACGCTCCTCTCCTTCTCCTTGGTGCGCCAGTAGTAGAGCGCCACGGAGATCAGTAGCACAATGGACAGGTTCGAGCCGAACGTCGACTACACACACAAGCGCAGACGCCGCCACCCCAAGCAAGAACGAGAGCGAGTCTAGGTTAGCACTGTCTTCCCTCCCAGCGTCCAGGACACGTCAGCGCCAGCACCAACGGGCGAACGGAGCAACGGGCGTTCCGAGCCTCTTCGCACGACGTTCTCGTACCTTGACGAGTCCCTTGGCGATAACGCCGAACACGAACAGCAGCAGCAGGTACTGCGTGCGCATCTGCATGTTGCGCGTCTGCTCAGCGTCGTCCCCGCACTCGCTGGAACTCCACGGGCCCAGCAGCTCCGACTGCTTCAGCTTCTTCAGCAGCTTCGCGTCGTGTCGAGCACGCGTTCGCCCCAATTGCGCCGTCCTTTCGCGACAACACGTCGTACTTAATCGGGATACTGCTTGAATAGAAAATCCAGTAAAATACGCAGCCATAAATGCAGTAAATCGTATCATACCGGCTACAACTTGTAGATGTTGCAACACATGGTACCAGTAACATGGCACTCCTGAGCTTCTCAGGGCAAGTTGAAGCGAGGACGAACATGCGAATGACCAGCATGTAGCTGCGAGCTGGTCCATGCCGCCACGAAGCGGCCCGCTCGTCACCACGCCAGTGATGACCATCTGCAAGCAGGGCCAATTACAGCTATACCGCACTAGGCGTCCTCACACCCGTGCGGCTTTCTCCAGTCGGCGGCGCGGTAAACGCGCGTTGGTGCACTCGACTGACCAAGTGGTCTTTTCCGGCGTGGCGCTATCAGCCGCTGTCCTGCGTGCAGCAACTTGGTAGAAGGACTTGCACAATGCAGCAGTCGCTTCCCGTCGGAACGGAGCTGTTCTCAGTGGTGCGAGGCACGGGATGGCGTCGAAAAGCCGACGGGTGTGCATTATCATGGACCAGGTACGCCCATACTAAGTTATCGAAGTCGTGGTATTCCTTCTACCGCAGACGTGCCTGTTATACATACAAGAGAGGGGGCAGACAGCCGGCGGAGTGGCACGAGGCCGGGCTTGAGCTCCGGAGGAGACGAGGTTCCATCGCCGAGATCCCCTTGGAGACTGCGGCGGTCCTTCACGACGCTCCAGCGCTCGCCCGGACGAGTACACGGGTGCGAGACCACCACGTGTGGCACTGGCGAGCGCAGAGTAGACTCTACGGTCCCAGCGCTCGACGGACGGAGACGAAGACGCTGGCAGCTCGCGACTCACGGCTCGTCGAAGCCGAGGAACTCCCACAGCAGGTGCATGACGCCCTCGTCCAGCGGCTGGCCGAGTGAATACCGCTCGAAGACGCGCAGCACGGCCAGGCGCTCGAAGAGGAAGTTCTCGTGCCACGTGGCCGAGTCGCCCGTGAACTCCAAGTCGCCCAACTCGGGCGGGAACTCATTGCCGTACTCGATGGCCAAGTGCTCGAGGTGTACGTTGTACTGCAGCGCCTCGAGCAGCGCGCGCGTGCCGATGGCGTCAATGTCGTTGAAGAGCAGACTGAGGTCCGTGAGCCACGAGCCCGCGGGTGACTGGTTGTCACTGATGAGCAGCATGGCCAGGTCGAATGCGCCGCGAAAGCCCAGCATGTTGGAGTCGAGGTTGAGGCTGCGGATGCGGCAGCGGCCCTTCTTGTAGGCCTCGAGCAGCGGCGTGATGTTCGTGAGCTGGCAATCCGAGAGGTTGAGCGTGGTTAAATAGGGCGAGAAGTAGAGGATGCGGTGCAGGATCTCCGTGGCCGGAATGCCAAACTGGTCCGGGCTGCCGATGCGGTTCTCGCTCAGGTTGATCTCCTCGAGGCGGTCGCTGATGCCCGTCATCTGGAAGAAGAGCGTGATGAGCGGCACGACCATGCCCTCGGCGTCCGAGGCCTCGATCATGTTCCAGAAGCTCACGGAGCGCATGAGCGTCGAAGGCGAGCAGATGCGCGGCGACATGCCGATCTCCGTCATCTCGAGCGCGCTTTGCCGCGGCACCCAGCCGAGCCCGAAGCCCGGCACCACGACGCAGAGCCACTTGCGCAGGATGCAAAAGACCTCGAGCAGCTCCTTCTCCACGATCAAGTCGCTGTAGACCTCGTGCTGCGAGAGCTTGGACGTGGGCAGCGGCCGCACGGTCGTGTGCTTCTTGATGAGCGCAAACACGCGGCGGTGCGGGATGCCCTTGAGCAGCGCGCGCTTGACGTCCTCGCGCAGGATCTTGTCGCGGTTGCTCTTGCTGTAGCGCTGCAGCGCCGCAGCGTACTCGGGGATGAGCAGTACCAGCGCCGGGTGGCTGCCCGACATCATGCCTTCCACCACGCGGATGTCCTTCATGCGCAGCATGTTGCGCGAGAGGTCGAGCTTCTCGATGCGCGCCGTCGAGTTGGGGTGGAAGAGCCCGAAGACGAGCCATCCCCAGCACAGATGCAGGTCCTCCTCCTTCACCTGGTGCGGGTCCATGAGCTCCTGCAGGTCAATGTTCTGCACCGTGTTGGAGTAGTGCAGCGCCGAGCCGATACTGGCGAAGAAGGAGTTGTCCATGGGGCATTCCCGCACCGCCACCTCGCGCATGAGGCCGCGCTGCTCCTCGGGCAGCTCCGCGGCCATGGAATTGAACTTGATGACCGGGTGCACGGCGAAGATGGCGGTGCAGAAGCGCCGGAAGGCCACGCGGTGCTGGTGCAGGAAGGACGCGTCCATGGTGTCCACAAAGTGCAGCTGGCGCACGTGGCCCAGCTTGTCGCGGACGAGGCGCGTGATGGAGTTGAGCTGCACCTCGCTCATGGGGAAGTGGCGCAGCGTGAGGAACTCGATGACCTTGCCCACCTGCGTGCCCTGGTACACGTAGCGCCGCACCTCCTGCTCCTGGATGGTGCGCAGCAGGTGCTTGAGGTCCAGGAAGTCGTGCGCGAGCTCGAAGCTCAGGCCGTGGTGCTCGCCCTGGTGGTACTCGCAGCGCACGAGGAAGTCCTCGTCGCACGAGCAGAGCGGCAGTGGCTCTGGCTCCGACTCGGTCTCCGAGTGCGTGCCCGTCGAGTCGTGGTACGCCCGCGTCTTGCCCTGCGCGGGCGAGCCCGACACGGGGTAGAAGGCCGTCTTGGCGCCTGTCATGTCGGCTCCGCGGCCCAGCGGCGTGCGGACGCGGTGCGAGTGCGAGTGCGAGTTCCCCTGCGACCGCGGCGGCTGCAGCACGTGACTCATGCGCGGCTGGCTGGCGTCGGGCGCTTCGGCAGTAGCGAGAGAGCGACGGCGAATTCGGGAATGGCCAGCCCGCCGGCTTGCGCGTCGCTGCGTGTCTTGTCTACCGTGGAGGGAAGCGCGGGTGCCGGGGGATGACGCCTTCAGCTTTGACTTCGGGCTTCCAGGTTTGGGGTGGTGCGTGCTGTTATGTCGCTGTGGGGCGCGGCTTTTTTGTGGTTGCACGAGGCCGATACGACCCGGCCATAGAAACCCCAAGTGAGGGCGCCGCCGAGTCGGCGTGTGCAGCTCCCGTCTGACGCGGTGGGCCGCGGAACCCGATAATGTGCCCTGGATCCGGCGGATGAGCCCTGGTTGGAGCGGAAAACGATCTGTGTAGTGTTGTGCTCTGCATATACCAATCCGATTGCAGGTAGTAGAACTATCGGGTGACGCGGGAGGCTGCCAGTGACTCGGCGCTTGATGCCCTGCGTTACGTAATGAAGCGCCTTATGTCGCGCGAGTCATTGTGGAAGAAGGCGGCGCGGCTCGGCATGGCGGCCAAGGCCCGGGCGGGCCATGCCACAGTCGGCGGCGCCACCTATCAACCGGCCGCACACGCCACTGCGGTCCATCTACCGCCGCGGTCGCCACCGAGAGGAGTCGTCACGAGGACCGGAACGGGCCAGTGCAACGGGCGCCCTGTGGCCAGCGGCGTCGTGCGTGCGATGGCTGCTGGCCTGCTCGAAAGAAGGCCTTCTTTCGCGCGCAGCATGCGCCGGAACGCCGAGTTCCAGCCGCGGACGCAGATCTCCGACCCGACAGCGCATGCCGCCGATAGCCAGCAGCGCCAGCCCGAGCCGCAGCGCTCTGCTGGGCTGGCGGAGCTGCGGCGTCCTCGCTATCGCCTCGGTCGGTCGCGTCGCGTCCAGCGGCGGCCTGCGTGTCTCTCGCGCGGCGCAGCGAGTGCCATGCGGCGAGCCACTGTCTTCGGCCGCGGCATGTCGCGCCGAGGCCTCGCGCAGCGGCTGGCAGACAAAGCTCGGAGGCGAGTGCACGCGCTGCAGGCTGCAGGCTGCAGTCCCGCAGTTCGCTTGCCTCGGACGGCGTCGGCGACCTCCTGGACATGAGCTCTAGACTGGCAGGCAGCCCCCGCACAATTGCCGGCAATGTTGCGCTTCAAAGCTCGCCAGCGAGCGCCCCCTCGAGCTCACGCCGCTGGCTCCCGGCGGTTTAACGGCAGACGCAGAGCGTACTGGTATTGCAGGCCAGCGGCTCCCGACCCACGTTCCCGACGCGCGGCTGGCTGGCTGGCGTCGGTAGTCGGGCGTCCGCTTGGCGAGGCCACGCGTCGCGCTGGCCACGCACTCGTGGCTTGCGGCGCACGGCGCCGGAGGCCTCGGCCTCTGCAGGCGGCCAGCGCGCCGAGCACGCACGGCCATGGGGCTCACGTTGGGCGAGCTAGTGATATGAACCCCGACACACCTGATGAATCTGCTATATTGGATTGGCATTGCTTCGGCCAATGCCACCAGGTATAAGAGGTTCATCCGTACCGCCTTCTCCCGCCTCTACGGCGGGTGACGAGGCTGCGTCGATGCAGGTCGCTGGGGTCGGCCCACTTTGAAGTTGGTCAGCCGAGGCCGTCTGCCAGTTATATCTGAAGTTCGCCTGCTCCGGTGGCCACCGAGCGTGTCGGGGGGAGGGTGGACCGAGCCAGCGTGGCGCTCGGGGCGTCGAGGCGTCGAGGCGTCGAGGCGTCGGGGCGTCGGGGCGTCGAGGCGTCGGGGCGTCGAGGCGAGGTTGAGGAAGGTGGCCGTGTGCAGGGCGCCCAAGTGCGCAGGTGTTGGCGTCGCACTGGCCGGCCCGCACGGTGGAGGTACCGAAGCGGAAGTGCTTGCGTCTGCGGGGGCGTCCGCATGGCAGAGAGCGCCGGATCCGGCCTTGGCTGAGCTTCAAGCGAGTCTGCTGCAGGCATCTGCGCCGGCATGCCGCCTCCTTTGGTCGCAACCGAGGCGGCCTGATCTCGCGGTGCCGGGCTGGAGCACGCGAAATCTTGCAGGCGACTTGGATTCGCCTCGAATCATTGGTGCAGCCACTCCCAACTTCCGGGTCTCCAAATCTAAGAGTGCTTGCGAAAGTTGGGCTGCCGCATACAAGGGCCAAGTGAGACCGCCGGGCCCAAGCGCCCGACGAAACTTCAAGGGCAAGAAAAGTCCGAGAAAAGGTAGCAATGTGCCCTGAGCTTTGTTCTTGGAGTCAAAAGGTCCGTTCGATTGCGGACCAACGGAAAGCAGTCGTGCACCGTAGCACTGATCTGAATGCGCGAACAAGAGGACGGTTTCGACCGCGTGTCCTAAGATAGGTTATCCTTGCGTGTCGGCGCCCATCGCGGCCTGCTCTGTGGCCTTCTTTATCAGAGGTTCTCCCTACGTCGTCCAGTCAGCCCGACGGCTTCCAGGACGGAAAAGCACTTTGTCTTCGCGGGAGCCAGCAATCCCCACCGAGGGCCGCTTCTTCAACTCGAGCGCACACCAGCAGAGCACGACACGAGGCGCCCAGCCCCGCGCCGCACGCACAGCGGCGGGATCTTTCGTCTCCATCCAGCGCAGCCGCCGCAGGAGAAGCAGACGTCTAGTTGTCGTTTCGCCTGCCGCCCAGTCGAGAACTCACCCATCCATCCGAGCGGCCATTCCCCGCTCGCTCTCTCGCACTCGAGG